>JAKTYA010000219.1:0-46072 GCA_030561745.1 Metschnikowia gelsemii
CGTTGAGTAAAAAGAAGCAAGCTTCTCTCGATCCAGTAATGCCTCAGCATTTCTTGGAAATCTGTCCCCTGGCTCGTTTTAAACGACGGTGGGAAAAGTTTTGGAAACGTCTATATAAGTTTGAGTGGCATGACCACAAGGACCTAAAGGCGCTTCACTTATTCAATTTTGGCTCTTACGTTGCTCAACATGATACTCCAAGGTCAATTCCAGGATTCAAGTGTCATCTTTGCTTGCAAAGGACAAACCTGAAAGAGATGCAGAATCACATTTATAATGAATGTGTTTGTACTCAATATGTGTGGAATTTGCTACACATACAATCTCCAATGAAGTTAGAATCAATGTTGGCACCATTGGATTCTACGTATGATTCGTTTCGAAACCTAAATTGTTATATCGAAACCGTCCGCCGTTTGTATTCTTCCAGACGCAGGGAGGAGTTGGGGGGTGTTACCCTTCAACCTCTCCTGAATCGCCAATTAAAGCGAGCGTTGGAGTCTACTAGGGTGCTGACAGGTTGATATAGCATAATCAGCGGGTAGAGTAAGGAGGAGGAGCTAAGGCTTGGGAAAGTCGGAGCTCTTCATTGCTCAGTATTCTATCCAGACGTGTTGCAGGTTTTCTCTCTATAGTTTTATAGTTTTTGGTCACCTTTGGTGATTTCCTGTAATATGATTTGTTTCTTTAAAAAAAAGAAGATAAAAATACAATAGCGATTAAAATGTAAGAATGCAAAGGAAACGCAGCCATAGCCAAATTCAAAGCCGTGAGTTTGGGCCCGTGCAACAAAAATTGAGTTTCGTGTCATCAAGAACGCTAATAATGAGCCCTTTTATTTCTGAAGAGAGACTTTTGGGCAGGGTGAATGACATACTTTAAAGTCTGTGCTCCGATACGATACGATGGGCATGGAGAGACGGTTGAAAATAGACCTCGTCTCCTTGGTGCAGACGGGTCACATGTAAAAGCCGGAGGCTGACCTAAATCACGAGGTACCAACAAGGAAGTCAATAGGCTTGATATGATTTATTTCTTTTTTTTTCTTTTTTTTTGCCTGATACATCTGATTAAAGGACTAACGAGTGACCAGTCACCCGTAGACCAACTATAAAAGCTATAGAAAACCCGTAGCCAGCTCCCAAATGACATGCCTAGTGTCTAACTGCGGCTCACTTCACGCTGAACTTCAGCAAAAGCGAACCATCTTGACATGCATTTGTTAGTGCTAATGAACTACCTTGTCATCGACCCATTGCATCTACTCACCTAGTGCCTTCTCCCACTGCTGGAGCAGAAGAGAAGAATAAAAGGAAATATTAATGTGGGAGAAGAGCTCCCCAGAACCAAAAAGCCACTACCCAAACTTTTGAAGCAAGCTTTCTGCCCCCTCAAGAGACTAACTTGGTTGACCGTGATAACAAATCAGTGAGGCTTACCCAATGTTGCATTAGCACGATTACAGACAATAGCATTTGAGATTTTTCAGTAAACACCGTTCCCGCTAGCGGTTCGAGAAAAGCGCACATAACTAATAAATATAATATTCAGTCCTTCGAAACCAAAGACCCGGATTTCGAAGGCTGAAGCCGACCGAAAGACGATCAAGAAGCGCTCTGCCGACAATTCAGAGAGAGGCCGGATGTAAAAATACTACTTCTGCTAGTTTGTATCTAGTAATAGGGAGTTTTTGAGCAGCAGGATGAAAAGGACAACAGGAATATTCCACGCTCGATATTTTATTTGAGGGTGTCGTGGGCATTCTCTAACGGCCTCAGACTTGAGTATCAATATGAACAGCTGCTTATGAACACATCATAAGTACAACAGCAATCCTAGGAACACGTCGTATGTCCAGAACAAGAAGGTTGAAAAAGACACTGACGCTTGATTACATCTCTGATCCCTCGTTACCCTCATTATCTGTAAAACAGCCGAGTTGTTCCAATAGCCGTTGGCATGAAAGAAAGCACCGCGAGAATCACAGAAATCCAGCCCCTTGAACACTTTCTCTACGTTCTATCAAACGAATCAGGTGTTCATATTAAGATTAGTATAAACAAAGTACCTGAAGTATCACATTTCTCCTGCTTTTTGACCCATTTTCTCTATCTTCTATTAGACTAACCAGGTTCTTCATTATCGCCATGTTCAAAAGAAGTACCTCAAACAGCACAGTACCCTCCGTCAACCTGGATGTCTGTGCCTGTGGTGAACGAAGCCAAGTCGCTGGCCAAGTACAAGTAGGCGCCTACCAACTCCTCAGGCTGGGCCTCTCTGCCCAAAGGCGTCAAGCCCCACCATTTGGCACGCTGCTCAGTAGGCACAAAATCGGACAATCCAGTGTCGGTATACCCGGGCGACACGGTGTTGACACGTGCAAATCCAGCAAACTCCACCGCCAACGATTTGCCCATGTGCACCACGGCGGCTTTTGAGGCGTTGTATCCCGTTTGGTAGTTTGGCACGTTGACAATGTGGCCACTCATGGACGCCGTCATGATGAGCGAGCCTTTCCCCTTTCTCTTGAAAACCTCCCCCACACTTTTCGCGCAGTTGAACACTCCGTGTACATTGACATCAAACACGCGTTTCCATTGGTCGAGCGTGCTGGCATCGTTGAGAATCAGGCCCGTGGTCCACACGACTCCAGCATTGGCAATAAACGTGTCGATGGTGCCGAAATCCGCCTCGATTTGCTTTACGGTCTCGTGCACTTGCCCGAAATTTGTCACGTCTACGCCGTACGACTTGACCTTGACGTTATATTGCTGGCTTAATTTGGTGTCGATCTCGGGATTGTACTTGAAATCCATGATCGCCACGTGTGAGCCTGCCTGCGCAAATGCCTCGGCCAAAGCGCCCCCAATTGACCCGGCAGCGCCCGTGATCACAGTCACTTTGTCGGTCATGAGGAATCTGTCCACGGCGGTGCCAGAAAGTTTTGGTGCCGCAAAGGGGACGGGGGCTTGGTCCTGTTCAGGCTTGATAATAGTGGTATATTGCTTCTCAGAGATGGTCATATTTGGTTTGGGTGGGTGCCAATTAATGGAAGATTTGTTTGGTTCAACTGGTGCAGAAAAAGGTACAAATATCAAAATTTCAATTTGATGGGAAGGCCGTGGTATTTATAGGCCTCTTAACTGTACCCCAGAAATGAAACTGGCATCGGAAATTGCCCGAGCATTATTGTTCCGGACGGAACAAGGTTACGAGCGCGGGGCTAAGCCGCAAAAAAAGAAAACCGTGAGTCGAAAAACAAGGTATAGGGGCCCCAGCGAAAACATCTATACAGCGAATTTCGTCTAAGCAATGGGACTTTTGGAAAAAAAAAAATATTAGGTGGGCATATTAGCGCAATGGCGGATAGGGGAAGTATCATTTTCAAAAGAATAAATAACCCTTGATCCTCAATTGATCTTCTCTCCACCTGAATATCCCAGAACTATCACGTGACGAGACGAGGTGCTCAAAGCTCAGCTCGGAGAATCGAGATTGGGCGTCGTTTGCTTGCTTGCTGGTGAGGCCCTTTACGAGATGCATTTAGTGCGGAAGGTATTCGAATTCACTTGAGTTTTTTTCGTGTTTCACATGGTAAAAACCGTAGATTTCGCAGGGAAGAGCCATGTTTTCTTAGTCCCAATCGCTGAACATTGCGTTGTGAATTCTGGGCCTGAAAAGGCTATCATTTATCAAGAAGGAAAAAGAGGTCTTGAAGATGACGATTTCTTCGCTTTATGTGCACGCAGACGAACGCTTTATGACATCAGCATGACATTGCCATGAATGGTCAGATGATCATCGAAGCAAGCAGGTGGAAGTAAAGATTTGGCATCGAGCATAGGCTTTTTTTATTACCTCGATAGTATCTCCCTTTCTTCTAAGAATTGTGTATATGAATAATTGGGGGCTTCTAGACAGACGAAGTGATAAGATCAAACACACATTAAGTGAGAGTTATGCATTGATGGGCCCTTTTCAAAGAAGTGTGAACTTTTCTGATGACTTGTGGAAGCTTCTCGTGTGTCAATTGACTCACCAGGGCTTGGATTTGGCTAAGGTCTCACCGGTTTAATGACATGTAGACGCCTGTCAAATGTAGTGTGCCATATATAGACGCCTGTCGATTAAAGTGTGGCCCTATTCACCGGAAGTTCATAACCTCATATTATTCCCATTAGGCTCGAAGTATCCTTGAGCCAAAAGAACCCTTGAGCCAAAACTATCCTTGAGCCAAAAGTATTCTTGAGCCAAAAGAACCCTTGAGCCAAAACTATCCTTGAGCCAAAACTATCCTTGAGCCAAAAGTATTCTTGAGCCAAAAGAACCCTTGAGCCAAAAGTATTCTTGAGCCAAAAGAACCCTTGAACCAAAATTACCCTTGAGCCAAAAGAACCCTTGAACCAAAAGTATTCTTGAGCCAAAAGAACCATTGAGCTAAAAGAACCCTTGAGCTAAAAGCAGGGGTATCAATATTAGATCCTAGTTGGAATGTACTCGAGAATTGCACCCTCAATTAGCACCTAAGGCGAATGCACGACCAAAGAAAAAGAAAAGGTAGAATCATGTGCTATGCTTTATGGCGCTTTCCGTGTAAGCATCAAGTATCAAGACATAAATCGTGTCACGTATAACGATTCCAACCCTCTTTGTTATTCAAATTAAAAAAACCTAAAATTTGGAAATTTTGCCAGAAGCACGTCATGATATGTCGTGCAATATAGGCATGGAGGCAGCAATCAACGTTTCAGAAACGATCTTTATCGAGGACCGTATATTCTTGTGAGCAATATCTCGAGCAGTCGACGTAGATACCAGAAAGGGAAAGGCCACAAAAAATGAACTCTTCTGGTAAAATCTGCATTGTTAAGCCTAAAACGTACGTGGCCCATGTCACTTCAAGATTAGTCATGGTATTGAGTTGGCAAATTGCAACGCTTTATATTGATTAGTTTATCCATCCGGTTGTTCATCTTGCAGATCAAAGTAAACTTGAACTGCTTTTTTCGAAAAGATCGTACTAGTTCGCCAGGTTTGAAAACAGTTGATTGAGTGAATAGAAACTTCAGTGGCAACACAGTTCTGCCATCGGAAGCCAAGTCCCTTTCCAACATTGCGACGCCAATGCATAGGTCGACAGCAAAACTAATTCCAAGTGGAATGGCACTTTAAAAACAGGCTTGGGGCTTTATTTCTGTATGTTGCTTAGCAAGTATCAGGTTTGGACTCACAACATAATATTCGAGTACTAGCGAGCTCACCGACTGTGTCATTATCTCCCATATCATATTTGTCTAGAAAACACGTAAAAAACCAGCCCAAGACGCATGGACCAAAAGATCGCTCATACGATATCTCCATTGGTTGACAGGCCTTGCAATTATCCTCGCCCTTTCTGACAAATTTGGCGGGATCGATTCAAGCAGGAAAGAGAACATTTTGCAAAAAACTGGATTGTGTCGAGAATTCGCTGGGTAGTTGATGATTTAGTATGTGAGGGATCTACTTGCCGGGTGGAAGAACATGACAACTATCTTTTGACCACTGGGACTCCTCAAGTTTCGGTCGTCATTGGCAAATCTCGTGAGGGCTGAACGTTCTCTTGATAAATTACTGAATTCGATCATGCCTAAAATACCACAGACATCATGGTAACAACTATTTTTGACCACTAGGACTCCTCAAACTTTTGGTCGTCATTGACGTTCTCTTGAAAGTTGAAGGTTTTCTTGATAAATAACTGAACTTCATCCTGCTTAAAACATCACAGAATATCATGGTGATAACTGTTTTTGACCACTGTGGCTCCTCGAACTTTTGGTCGTCATTGGCAAATCTCGTTAGGGTTGAATGTTCTCTTGATAAATTACTGAACATTATCATGCTTAAAACATCACAGACATCATGGTAACAACTGTTTTTGACCGCTGTGACTCCTCAAAGTTTTGGTCGTCATTGAAGTTCTCTTGAAAGTTGAAGGTTTTCTTGATAAATAGCAGAATTTCATCCTGCTTAAAACATCACAGAACATCATGGTGTCTTGCAGCAATGGATTTGCATGTCATATTGCTTTTTTTGTAACCTGATGTTATCCAAGCAACGCGGCGGGTCTCACGGCGTCTCATTTTGATAAATCAATAATCCAGAAGACAGAGAAAATTATCGATGATTGGTTGGGCAAGTTTTTCGTAACCATACCGACCCATTATGGAGTGTGTGTCCAGATATCAGAAGGTAAAGAGATTAGAGAGGCCGGTGCCTCACAATGATGAAAGTTGACTTCGGGGAGGGTAATGAAGATGAATGAAAATTACTGAAGATCAAGCTGAGATCTTGAGCCACCGAAAGATGCTCGGGTACTCGAATTGGCACACTAGGCAGGTCAGTTGCAAACCGTGCAAGGACGCTGCCTCCCAGAATCCAGTGGGTTTGTTTTGAGATCTTAATAGCACATTAAAAGGAATCCAAGAGAGAGTATGAGGCTAGGATAAAAACTCTTTTCGGCAATGTAGATATCTTGCTAGGGGAACAAACTATCAACATAGTACCTTTACGTTCAAGCAGGTGCAACACACTAAACCTCAGTGTACCTTTGAACGGGTCGAGGAAATATTTCCTGGGGCATTTAATGGTTGTATCAATTGATTCAATCCCGCCCACTACATTTTTTTCCTATTAATCAGCAAGTAAGACCTCTTCAAAGAATCTTGCCGGGTTAAAATTACCACCAGAAGTCGTGTGTCTCCGTTGCCTCTATCTCACCAGATCCACTAGTTTTCGGTTGTTTTTGGCGGTTCTCGTCCCAGTGAGTAGACAGTTTGGAATTGAAAGTTTCTTGCTGATTGATATAATAGCATTACGTACAATACTAAAATTTTCCATACCACATCAATTCCTTAACTCGAATGTATAAATAATCTGCTTTGTCGCCTTGGACCAATGCAGGTAGGCACAAACCCCATCTGCGTACTGCATATACCCCGGCGCCGATCTGGATCTTCGACTTTGAAGCACCTCTTTTTAACATGTGGTCCCAAATCCTTCTTAGCACATGCTTTTTCTCTTTCTCTGGTCTTTTTGTGAATATACTTAGAGAAGATACTCGATCCGTCTGGCTATATCAACATTGTTCAAACACAAGTGGGTAAAATTAAGGGGCGGGAGCATGCCTATATACACGCCTCCTGCCCTTCTTCCCCCTCCTTTACCATTTCTTACTTCTGGGGTCTAGGACTCCAAGGTTGGTAAGACTCTAGGTACTAGCTCTGACAGCCGCCCACCTGTCTTACGTACGCAATATTCAGAAGCTATAGCATCCTTTTTCAGGACTTTTATCTTACGAGTTCAGCTAACCGCCGACGGTTTACTGCTAACCCTTCACCCCCCACTCATGCGGGATCAGCGGTGGTTGCCCCATTGCGCACGCCCCATTCCGCCCCCCGCAGCAATTCTTCTCGAATGCAGACGTACATGCATATATCCCACAAGGGCGCATGAGGCCAACAAATGAGTTTCTCCGGGCCCTATAAGATCGTAGTGATCTCGCCAGTTTTTGAGGTTTTCCCTTACTTTTAGTTTTACTTCGGAACGCCTTTATTCTTCTGAAATTATCAATCCGCAGAAATATTGTGATTATTTGCTTCAAACTTGTGCTCGAAGAATAAAGTGATCCTCTCAAAAACAGGGGCCCAATCAGCTGAATTCTTTTAACAAAGTACTTACTTGAATCAGTTGGTTAATGCTGGAGCTGGACTTTTTCGAGCTACTCACGGCTGAGGAGCGCCGTCTTCATGAAAACAAAAAGCGCATTAAGTACCACCAAAGATGGGGGTCTTACTTGAGTGAGCGTCAATGGGCGACTGTACGTGAGGATTACTCTGCATCTGGAAGCGCATGGGATGATTTTTCCTTTGACGATTCCAGACATCGTACTTATCGATGGGGCGAAGACGGCTTGGCTGGTACGTGTGATACTCACCAGCTTGTATGCTTATCGATGGCACTTTGGAACGGACAGGACGAGATGTTGAAGGAGAAGCTTTTCGGGGTCACAAACTCACAGGGGAATCATGGTGAGGATGTCAAGGAGCTTTACTATTATTTGGACAACACGCCCACGCACTCTTACATGAAGTTTTTGTATAAATATCCCCAAAGTAAGTTCCCTTACAAGCAGTTGGTGGAGGAAAGCGGAAAGAAAACGCGCTTGGAGCACGAGTACGAGATCACTGACACGGGTATTTTCGACGATGGAAGGTATTTTGACGTTGTACATGAGGTGGCTAAATCTGATGATGACCCGGAGGAACTTTTGTTCCGGATTACCGCTTATAATCGAGGCCCTGAGGCAGCTCCGTTGCATATTTTGCCGCACGTAGTGTTCAGAAATACGTGGGCTTGGGGCACCGAGGAATCCCTTAAGGGAAAGCCTCACATGTATGCTGCAGACGATTATTCCATTAGTGTCGACCACCCCAAATTTGGCAAACGCCACGTGGTATTTGCTCCGGCCCCCGGGTTCTCTGATGATGCTCCAGATATCGAGCCCCAGTTGCTTTTCACGGAAAATGAAACAAACGCAAAGCTCTTATATGGCCAGGAAAACGCTGCAAAATACGTGAAAGACGCCTTTCATGACTTTGTCGTGGATGGTAAACAGGATGCAGTGAACCCCGACAAAGAAGGTACCAAAGCCACGGCACTTTTCTCTTTTGACCAAAATGGAGGCGTACCTCCAGGGGACTATGTGACGATTCGGTATAAGATGTCGAAAACTGGCGGGGAAATCGACGAGTTCGAGTTCGATAATGTATTTGGGCGCCGGCAGGATGAGGCAGATGCATTCTACTGGAAAGTATCGCCCTTACCTCTCTCGGACGAGTTGAGACAGGTTCAAAGACAGGCGTTTGCAGGATTGTTATGGACGAAACAGTTTTACCATTTCGTGCATAGCTACTGGCTGAGTGGAGATCCTAACACACCGGCGCCTCCTGAGAATAGAGCCAATGGCCGGAATAAGGAGTGGAAACACTTGTTCATTGATGACGTGTTGTCTCTCCCGGATAAATGGGAGTACCCATTCTTCGCAGCATGGGATACTGCGTTCCATTGCATTCCTTTTGCGATGATTGACCCCGAGTTTGCAAAAAAGCAGTTGGAGCTTTTGACGCGTGAATGGTACATGCATCCAAACGGACAATTGCCCGCATATGAGTGGAATTTTAGCGATGTGAACCCGCCCGTTCATGCATGGTCTTCATATCGTGTGTTTAAAATCGAGCGTAAGATGTATGGTGTGGAAGACTTGGATTTCTTGGAAAGTGTGTTTCAGAAATTGTTGATCAACTTCACGTGGTGGGTGAACCGTAAAGACTCTGAGGGCAACAATCTATTTGAAGGGGGGTTTTTGGGACTCGATAATATCGGAGTGTTCAACCGTTCTGAACCATTGCCTACGGGAGGCACATTACAGCAATCGGACTCAACAGGTTGGATGGCATTCTACTGCTTGCAGATGTTGAACATCGCTTTGGAATTGGCAAAATCTCGCCCAGTCTACGAGAACATTGCGTCGAAGTTTTTCGAGCATTTTCTTTTAATTGCCGACGCCATGTCGTACCGTGGCGCTAAAAAGGGCGAGCAAACACCCACGGATCAATCGCTTTGGGATGAAACAGATAAGTTCTACTATGACGCTATTCATTTCGGCGATCATACTCAGTCTTTACCGATTAGATCGTTGGTGGGTTTGATCCCATTATATGCCAGTTTGACTTTGGAGCCAGAGTTATTAAACAAGTTCCCATCGTTCAAAAAACGTTTGGACTGGTTTATTGAGAATAGGAGATCCGTGGCCGAGCGTAACATCGCCTCAATGACTCATCGTGGTGTAGGAGAACGACTCCTTTTATCTCTCGTCAATAAGGAGAGGCTCGTGGCGATTTTGGAACGTATGTTAGATGAGGATGAATTCTTGTCGGATTACGGAGTGCGTTCGCTATCGAAATATCACGAAAAACACCCGTTCGAGCTAGACGTTCATGGCCAGAAATATGAAGTCAAATATTTACCTGGAGAATCAGACTCTGGTATGTTTGGAGGTAATTCAAACTGGAGAGGACCAATCTGGTTTCCGGTGAATTTTCTTTTGGTTGAGTCCTTACAAAGGTTCTACTTATACTACGGCTCCGACTTAAAGGTCGAGTGTCCTAAAGGATCCGGCGAGTATTTGAATTTGGCCCAATGTGCACAGGAAATCCAGCACAGACTAATCCATCTTTTTGTTCCTGACGCCGAAGGAAATAGGGCGTGTAATGGCGAGAATGACTTGGTGAACAAGGACCCATACTTTAAAGACTACGTACCTTTCTATGAATACTTCGATGGAGATACGGGCCGTGGTTTGGGAGCGTCTCATCAATGTGGATGGACTGCGGTGGTGGCCAAATGGATCCACGATAATGGAACCACGTGCAGAACGCCAAAGACACCAAAGCCTCCACCAAAGCCAATCAGACGGAACTCGATTCATTCGTTCGAGACCGAGAACGAGTCTGCATTATCTCAAGAGGATGACGATGATGAGCTTCTCCTGAAATTCGCTCCTAAAGCTGGACCTTTCCCGGGTAGATTAATCAGGAGACGCAGTGGCAAATCATTATTGAATTTGACTATCCAGTCATTGGATCTTGGCGAGGACGAGGAAATGAAGGCAGCTGATGAGCCTATTGCCGGGTTCAGAGACTTGAAAAATGTCACCGCAGAAATGGGCGGTTCCGGGTTGACGCCTACGGTTTCGGGCGGTTCTGCGGAGTCAAAAGGCCCCGATCCAAACTTGATGGACCAAATCCGCTCGGCCTTCAAAAAGTATAAGAACAGAACCGATGAGGATGAGGCCGACGAGTTCGAGACCAGACATTGAACCACCTTATAGCATTGTACTTTGATAAAGAAAAGGCCGCATGCTGTCACATAGCGTTAGTTTTCCGCGTACAAGGCTAACTATATTATTGTCAGAAATAAAAAGCAAACCAGAAAGTGTGTTATTTCTCGCATTCATCCGCCATTATAACTTGGTTTCTTGTGACTCGGCTCCAAATCATACTTTATGGTTCAACCCCATAAAACGTGACTATAAAATGGCTAGGCCATTATAGAAAACGGCATTGCAGTTTTCTTCTTGGCCATATATGTGAGTCACGAAAGAATTCTTTAGAGAGTCCCGAATCTTAATATAGGCGTGCCAAGAATAATTCTAGACCTCAATAATAGGTACCCAATATGACTAAGAATTTTCATCAAATGTTCATCAATATTTTAACTGATTACATGGTACTAATTTAATGAATCAGACACACACTCCACAAATTCTTTTACCAACCTGCAGACGAATATAGAGAAGAGCTTAAAGATCAATGTGCCCAAATTGAGACAGTAGAATCTCGCCTTACTTAATTTTCTACGAATAGCTGCTATGGTTTCAGGCAAATAAACCACATCAAAGATGGCCCATAGAGACTCAGGTGCCCAATCCAATGTCCAAGCCTCAAGAGGCTGTGCGGCGGCTATTTATGCCAGAGTCGGGCATATGATGTGTTTATATGCAGTCTAACATGTGGTCCACGTGACCAGTCACCCACTTCCGGGGGTATGCGGCGACAAGTGAAATTGGCCCACTGCCTCAAAGCTCTAAGTATACTCACCTTATTATCTCAATATTATGACTGATCTTCTTGAGACTTACGAATCCGATTTCCAGTTGGCTATTCAGGAAGCCAAACTGAAGTTTTCTGCAGTGGGGCGCGACCCTTCTCAGCGGCGTGCTGCCTTACAAGCCATCGAACATGCCACCGACGAGGCGCTAGAGATCTTGGACCAGATGAATATCGAGGTCCAGAATTTACCCGCCAGCTCCCGGTCAGCACAGAATACCAAGATCCGGCAATATAGGGCCGAGGTGGATGAGACCAAGCAAAAATTGCGCCAGGTTTTGGACGAGGAGGACCGTAGTGCTTTGTTTGGACTGAGGTACACAGATGACGAGGAAAGCCGGGTCGGCGGAAGTGGTGGCACTGGAGGAATCGGCGATTCTCAACGCAAACAATTATTAAATAATAACGCATCTTTGGAAAGAAGCTCCGACCGGCTCCGTGAAAGCCAGCGGATCGCTTATGAGACAGAGAATATCGGCGGCAATATTTTGAACGACTTGCGTGCACAAAGAGAACAAATCGTGAACCTGCGGAACACGTTGCTGGCGGCAGATACCTATGTAGATAAGTCTGTCCAAACACTTAAGTCGATGTCGCGGCGAATCACGGCAAATAAATTCATCAGCTATGCCATCATTGCCGTGTTGATCCTTCTAATAATGCTTGTGCTTGCCAGCAAGTTCTGGTGAGGCTTCACGACATTGGACATGGCTCATGGCGGTATAGTGTATGAGGCGTGCGGCTATATTCTCTATTAAGGTCAATTCATGTTGCTTAAATGAATTAAGTGCATCAGGGCTGAGAATTATTGACATTTGCAAGACTGAACCAAAGTTTTCGAGCTTGGCTTAGGAGCATAGGGCGTTTCTCTTGGGATTTTTGAATTCAAGTGTGCCGAATAATACAGTATCGGGCCTCTCTTGAGAGAGCCTCTTCAGAAATTCCGTCGTCGTTTCCCTGGCGTGTACTTCTACCATCGATCATATGAGTCCCAGCCACAATCTCTTTCATGCGAACATCTGGGATGGTTTTCTTTAGTCTTAAGCGGGGTGAGGAACTTCAGAACATGAACAAATATAGGGGAATATTCACGGACAGAGATCTGAGAATTTAGGGTAAAGGAAACATACTGGTGGTAAGATGCAATGCGTACTTCGAAGTTTCCACAAGTGCAAGGAGAAACCAAGGGAATAGATTTCTGAATTTTTATTGGTCCTTTAGCAAATTGAAGAAAAACTAGTATAGAAAGCACTATTAATCTTTCTATAATTTAGGTTATAAGGTCTGTTTCCCGTGCTTACAGAGAATAGGAAGCTGGCATTATAGAGCTTGCAAAGAACCCAATAGGATAATTCAGTCTTCACTCACTTCGCAACCCCACAAACTGAAAAAGGCGGTGACAGAGTATAATTGATTGGCTATTGAAGGTAAATTTAAACATTCATAGACTAACAAAGTAAAGAGAATTGAAAAGGTACATCACAATGGCAAGATATTCTTGTCAGGGCCAATTGGCGTGATGCCATGTGGGTTAATGCCAACGTGGGACTTCGTATAATGTTTCTTGATGTGTTCAAAATCCGTGGTTTCTTTGAACCCGGGGATCTTCCAGTACAACAACCGCAACCAGTCATGGATATATGGATAATCATGTCTTATCATCTTCCAATTGCACTTGAAGTGTTGATGGTAAACCGGATCAAACCTCACGATCGTGGTGTAGAGTCGGATATCAGCCTCAGTCAACTGGTTTCCAGTCAAAAACTTATTCTTGGGGTCCTTCTCCTGATTGCTTTGAAGCACCCTTTCAACCCTGTCCAAATGAGTGAATAGGCCGTGGGCCTCTCTCTCATAGACCTCCTGACTGGTGGCGAACCCGGACTTATACACGCCGTTGTTGATATTATCGTATATCCACGAATTGAGCTCGTCAATCTGGCCCCGCAGTTCCTCGGGATAAAGGTCGACATCTGCATGCTGAGAGTCAATAACCCCGTTAAACTCCGAGTTCAACATCCGCAAAATCTCGCTGCTTTCGTTGTTCACAATCGTCTCCAACTTCTTATCCCAAAGCACAGGCACGGTGAACCGCCCACTATATTCTGGCTCGGCTTTAAAGTAAAGTTCCCTGATCCTACCAAACCCATACAAATGGTCCTTTGTGCCCGCCGATTCGTCGCCCGGGCCAAGCTGCTTCAACTCCTCTTCGCTAGGAAATCTCCACCCCTTATCGTCCATGTGCCAGTGCACAACAGATACTGAAATCAAGGGTGCCAAGCCCTTCAAAACCCGCGTAATAAGCACACGGTGTGCCCATGGACACGCGTACGAAACGTAAAGATGGTACCTGTTTGCTTCAGGCGGAAACTTCGCCCCTTCTTTACTGGAAATAAAATCACGAAATACCGACGCTTGTCTCCTGTAGGCGCCGTCCTTATCTGCGAACTTCAAGATCTCCACTTTCTATGAGGTTAGTATTCCTGGCCTTAAGTGTCTTGTATTGCTCGTGATGTCGTATCATATAATTTCTCAGAGACTCGAGTGGTCCATCATTTCGAGGTAATTGATGACAATTAGCGAGATTTTTGAGGACAATTGATGACAATTAGCGTGGTTGTTGAGGACCATTGATGACAATTAACGAGATTGTTGAGGACATTTGATGACAATTAACGAGATTGTTGAGGACATTTGATGACAATTGAAAACTTACTTTTGACATTTTGTGATTGCTGGTGCTTAAAACCTAATTCAATTGTTGGAGTTTGCAACGGAGATAACTCTCCTATATATACCGTATGCATAATTGTTGCGGTGCGCTTGTAAATGTCGTGCGCCCACATGCGGCTTGCGCCTTGTGCAGTGCCGTCAGTCCAGTAATTTTTAGTAATGATTACATACGCGAGACAGACGGGACAGACGGATTAGAAGGGTTCGCCTGGAGTGGTAATGCGGGAGTGGATAGAGTAAAAGGAAAAGTCCTGCAAATACTTGAAAAGTCTTGCATATTTTCGAAAAGGTTGCAAGGGTGTGAAAATTCATGGCTAGGTTTTTTTTTCAAATCTCCTCTGAAGTTTCTTTCTGGCTTTGTCGTTTATGGATTGCGGCCATTTTCCGTGCTGTAGGTGTGGGGTTCTTGAGCGTGTGACGTGAAGCCTAAATCACCTCCCCAAAAAGTTCTCAAAGACCATCGGAATTGAGGTTCGACCATGATAAAGCATGCGATAGCATGCGTATATAACGTGAGCATCTTAGGGATGAATGATTACTAATAGGGTTACCAAGAGGTACTTTTAGAAGGGCTTTTAAGAAACTCACGTGATATTATAGGGACGTAAAGAGTAGATGGGGAGGGTTCTTAAGCGTGTGACGTGTCTCACAATTGATGAATGTGTGTGAATGTACCGTTCACAATGTTTTATGATGGATATCACATAATTTATTCATGCAATATTCATGTGATATTGTGGACTTCTCCTTTTAATGATGCTTTTTCTTCTAAGAAATCGAATAGTACAATATATTTCAGTCCTAATCCACATCCACGCTTAAGCTGTGTAGGTTAAAGGGGGACTGCATATCTCACTTTTCTCTGTACTATAGTTTATACTTGCTCATTACCTTGTGTGTTACTTGAGTCAACAGCTTTGTGTGTAGCCTCGATTATAATTTCTAAATGATATTTAATCAATTTAAGAAGTTATAGAGTAAGGGACAAGAATTCTGAAGCGGCCTTGGTATTATAAATATCCCCTGAATCGAATATTCTCGAGACAATCAATTGGGTACCTTCATATAGTACCAATACATGACTAACGAAAAAAAAAGTAATAATAGGAGCTGACTCAAATGAGTGTTCAAGTTGTCATTTTTGTCTTTTTCTCAAGTAGGTGTATGAAACTTCCAAATCTTATATCTTGTCTTTTGCTTATGTCAGGAGTCAGTGTCACGTATATGTCACGTATCAGGTTCCTCGTGAAGTACTGAGATAGGGCTTCTTTAGTTCACAAGTCTGTTCCTTGCATCTCTTTCGGAACACAAGTAAGATTTTGAAGAAGGATTCTGTATCAGCCCTGATACATCTTTTAGAATGCCGAGAGAGAAAACACGTTATGTCTCAATCGGGCATGTGTAAAACCGCTCTTCTTTTCAGTATTCCGTAGTAAGAATGTGAACCAATATTCCTAATGGTTATTGCTAATGGTTATTACTAACGGTTATTGCTAATGATTTCTAATGGTTATTTCTTATGGTTATTGCTAATGTTTTTTCTAATGGTTATTTCCAATGGTCAATCCCAATGGTCAGTCCTAATGGTCAATCCTAATGGTCAATCCTAATGGTCAATCCCAATGGTCAATCCCAATGGTCAATCCTAATGGTCAATCCTAATGGTCAATCCTGATAGATAGTCACTGAGTAAGGTACCTCTTCTTTAGTTCACAGTTACAAGAGCTTTATTTCATTCCATTTATTAAATCTTATCGGCGGTTGTTTTTTTTGTCTACAGAGCGATACGAAATGAGGGATATAATCATGACCTGTTCATGATGAATTGACCGATGAAGATATTTGGTGAGTTTGCGACACTCACGGGAAAGTCCCTCTATTCTCGCAAAAGGATTGTCCAGTGAGAGCTTTAGAAAATATTTCTTCAATCATAGATAAATATGTTCAGAATCTGCTGGTAAGGGGAAGAGATACTTGAGATAAGGCTCTGGAAATACCAGCCTTGCTATTTTCTAGTTGAGATTTTGCGACATAATTCAGATTCGATGTTGTCCAAATAGCTGTTAATTATGTGATTCTACTCAGAATACGAAATTTTGGGCGTGATGGTTTTACACGTTGGAATAAGCAGTCCATTTCATTCTCACTTATTTTCATTGCTTGTAGAGGTTTTCTATAACTATCCCAAGGAAACAAATTATTCTTCTTAGAAGAAGCAAATCATATTACAGGAAGCCACTAAAAAAGACCAAAAACGTTTAGCTATAGAGAAAACTCCTGCAACACGTCTGGATAGAATACTGAACAATGAAGAGCTCCGACTTTGCTCCTTCCTCCTTTTGGCTTGCCTTCAACCTTATCCAGTTCACTTTGGCATGATGAGGATCCTCTTGTTTTTGAGACTAAAACTAAAGAATTTCTCATACTATTAGTAATCTTTTCGTTATAGGGCCAGGAAATGTCCGATTGTAAAAAGTTAAAAAACAAAAAGATTGCAGCACAACAATTTCGCATATGGTCTCCCACTACACTACTCAGTGCTGCTCTATGAAGCTTAACTAAATTGATCGGACGGGAAATAGTGTTTTCTTCATGATAGGGCCGCAACCAAGGATTCCTTTTTCGATTGACTAAAGTCTATTGTTTTTGTTGAATATTGATTAGTGATTTCACTGGACTGATAAGTGTGATTCTCATCAGCTATAACCGTGCTTTACACCCAAGCAGATCTCAGCAATAGAGCGGCACATTGCAAAGGATACGTCCTTTGACAATTTACGAAAGTTGAATTGGTTTGTTAAAGTCGTCAGAAAGGGTTATTCCAGAAGATGGCGCGAGTCACCGGATGCTAGCTCTCTAGAGCCTCTTCTGCTCCAGGAGTGGAAGAAGGCACTAGGTGAGGTAGATCCAATGGGTCGATGACAAGGTGGTTCATTAGCACTAACAAATGCATGTCAAGATGGTTCGCTTTTGCTGAAGTTCAGCGTGAGGTGAGCCGCGGTTAGACACTAGGCATGTCATTTGGGAGCTGGTTATGGGTTTTCTATAGATTTTATAGTTTTATTACGGGTGACTGGTCACTCGTAAGTCCTTTAATCAGATGTATCAGGCAAAAAAAAAAAATCGAGCCCTAGGTGTCTGAGTACCTAGCGCGAGCTCTCCCAGATACGACTAGAAAGGCGGAGCTGCGAGGGCGAAAGAGTTTCTTTTCCTGAACAAGAACTTCCTGTAATATGATTTGTTTTTTTTCTCTATAGTTTTATAGTTTTTGGTCACTTTTAGTGGCTTCCTGTGATATGATTTGTTTCTTTAAAAAAAAATTTTTGAAAAAATCATATCAGACAAGAAAAAGAAGGTAGACACTATACATGTCATTTGGGAGCTGGTCACGGGTTTTCTATAGGTCTTCTAGTTTTCCCACGGGTGACTGATCGTAAGCCCTTAAATCAGACGTCTTTCTGAATCGCCAATTAAAGCGAGCAATGGAGCCTAATTTGGTGCTGACAGATTGATGTATTATCAGCGACTGGTAGCGTAAGGAGAATAATCTGAGGCTTGGGAAAGTCGGACCTGGATTCTATCCAGAGACATTGAAGGTTTTTTCTCTTAGTACTATAGGTTTTGGTAACTTTTAGTGGCTTTCTATAATATGCTTTGTTCCTTTCAGAAAACCAAGAGCGGTGCTTGATGGTTTTAGTCACAGATCGAAAACACTCGTATCCTATCAAAAGATTTTCCAAACTCGATATCTCAAAGTGAAAAGTCCATTTATACAATTCCAAGATTGCTCTCTACAGGGTATCTTGTTTGTTGATATAGGCGGCCAGCTACTTCCGCTGCTTTTTTCTCATGTGGTACTTCTTCTAAACTGCTTCATCTTCATCGAGGTCCTGAACTTTTGACCGGTATTCGAGTTCTGCGTTTGGTGCCGTGTGACGTATTGATGGTAATCGACGAATTCTCATAGCTTTCATGGGTTTTTCTCTCTCTCATTCTCTCATTTGAGCTTCGTTCTCTTCATTTCGTTCTAGATAACCTTCAACCCTGTCATCGATGCAGATGAGATATCAGAGCTTTGCATCTCTTTCAAGTAAAACAAGGGAAGTATCAAAGAGTAGAGCTTCCATCTCTCAAGTCATGGCTTTTTGTAATGTAGCTGGGGGCTATGTCATATAACAGAGCAACGCAGGGCCTCAAAAAGTCAATGGGCATGAGTATGGCACTGATATGAAACGGAACGGACAAATAAGTCTTCCAACAATAGCTTCTAGATAATAAAACAAGATGTGGTCTGTTCGTTGACAATATGGATTTACCATTTTTTTGAAGATACCACGGAAAGTCACTCCCAAATTAGAGAAGGTCCATCGAATTGAAAGATTTCACTAAATGCCACAATTGCTAACCCCTCGACGATAAACCAATCATCTAATAAGAATTCAGAGTGGTTTTATGTCTCTCCTTAGTAAGCCTTGTTGCCCGGGCTTATAGTTAAATTCCGTTTCATTACAGTTAGGACGCCTGATCGGGAAGAATTTCGTAGTTCACCACATAAGCAATGGATAGCTCCATAAACAAATTGTGTAATGGAACGTTGAAAATATATTCAGGTTTATTGATATTGCTTTTTAAACATCAAATGACTCGCGATGTCAATGAGCCATCACATTTCAACACGCACTGGAATGCTGGGCTGTATTGGATTTTACTCGGATAATGAAAAAGGTATCTCCATGATTTTGATGTGGGATTATTTCCGAAAGCTTCCGGGATTACAGCAATTGAGTAGAAGCTCTCCGAAACTAGATTATCTGGGCAGCTTAAGCCTCGGAAAGATTTCACACATATTTCTTATTACCATTATCAATACCCTTCTGCTGCGGCGTTGGCCTTTGTTTTAAACAAGTGAAATCAGAACTAAGTGCCTCGTGAGGAGTTCGTCTGGTCCGCTAAAAGAACTTCTCGCCTATTGGCTTACAGTATAAACATGTTCTTGAGAATGGGAAGTATGTCATAAGCCTTCCTTTCATTGTACGATACGTTGATTCACTTGGTAGTTCAAAGCACAAAGTCACTTCCGGGTCAACATTTCTCATCCACCTGAAGTGCTGTTCAAAAACTGTTACCCAAGACAACATTTGACACTTAGCCTAAGAGCCTTTAATAAGGCAACAACACCCAAAGAATAATCCATTACAGAATCAAATGTGTAAGGTTTCTCCACATAAATCCGTTTAGGTTAATCTTTGTATTTTTGTTACTTGATTTTCTACACCGGATGATTCAGATCCAGCACATAATAAGATCACAACTCCTCCTTTGGGAGATTCATTCGAAACTTTTTTCGATGGTTGCAGAATTTCTCTTACAAAGATTCAATGAAATTTTTAATTTTCGATCGTTTGTCTTGAGGACGGGACACAAACAGCAGAGTAGACCAAAATTTCAGAACCAATCCACCAGCAAATCTCGTTCATTGGATACACTGAACATACTTATGAAGGGTAGCTGGGCAACGAATTCATTGCAAAGTATATTTCCATAGAGCAACGAATCTGGAATGATAGATAATGGCTTTTAGATAAACAGAAATTCCAAACTTCAAGTGGATGTTATAAATTTTGAGCCAAGTGTTCTAGCATCATGCATAATACTGAACTTAATGTCTGAATCCCTACCGAGATATTCTCAATCGTTGACACCAAATTATGTCATGTTTGGCTCTTGTATACTTGTAGTATCCAGCTTTGAAATCATATATTCAACAAATTATGAACATGCGTCCTGCCCTGTTTCCCCAGCAAAAACATATTGATGAGAAGGAGACAGGCACTCCGCAAATAGTGTTTCGGGTCATTTTCTTTAATTTTGAAGAATAGCTTTGTTTTGATATTCAAGGCAGGTTAAGCGTATCTCAATATTGATTCTGTAATTTGCAAAACCTTCCGGAACACGATTCCATTAAATCAGACATTTGTTGAACGCCTCTTCTTTTCAGTGTTTCTTATGACTAGTGCGAGCCAATAATCGTCATGGACATTCCAAAGGATAGTCACTGAGTGGAAGTTGCCGTAACTTCGAAAAGTTTCATACAGAAAACAATCGGTGAAATTTCAGGCCCTGGATGTCGACTGGAGCTTGCTTCCACATTTTTCAACTTACACTTTCTGATAATCTACGCATATTTCCTCAATGGTCCATTATGATAGATGCAAAGTGCCGCCGGAAAAATCGAAACTGGACCTAAATTCCTTAATTCACATAAAACAAGTAATTTCGATGACTCTAGAAAAAAGGAAAAGGCATTTGAAGAAACAGCTTCAACATTTATTCACCCATCTAAAGAGGAAAACGATATTTTGTTGGCCCGGGACCCCCACGTTTTTTCTGTCATTGGCAATTCTCACACTCACAGGAGGAAAAAAGGCGGCCGCGCCGGCATGTGGTGGGTTTCTCGCTTAGTATAGCCGGTTTCTCATTAGTCGAGAAGATAAGCTTACATCACCAAACGAGTCACAGTTCAGGTTCAGCCCTGAGGCAATTTTTTTCAAGCAAACCACGAAAAGCAATCTCAGAGCTTATTAACAATATTCAATAGATACCGGCCTCAAAAAACCGATTTGTTCTCGAACTCTTGTTTCTGCACATATTCATCCGTTCCTCATCATTCATCCATCTGTTCATTCACTATTATTCGAGTAGTGCACCTTTTTTTCTTCCGTGCCGGCCCATTTCGCTTCCGAGCTCTTAGACAAGAACCCTAAACCTGGAAAATTACACCCAACCCAAACGTTAAACATTTACTTGAAACCACCAGGTTTGACGTCCAAAGATCAACCCCAAACTAACAGATTGATCAATAATAAGGTGAACATACAGTTGTTTCCAACTCTATCTACCAGAATAGGTCATCGAAACAGGCCAGGATTATCCCCATTGTAAAGGTCTAGGATCTGCTGCCCACCATAAAATCCGCAAATGTTCAGAGCACCCACACTTCTCAATAGAGCATGGACAAGGGTTCCTCGTGCTTATAGTCTAGCCTCTCTTTCGCATAATACACGCCGATTCATCGCACAAACACCCGTGAACTGGCATGGGCATCTCCATAAGCCGAATCCAGGAGAAGAGTTGAAAATCACATTCATTTCGAAAGACGGCGTTCAACAGACGTACGAGGTGGCCGAAGGAGATAATCTTTTGGACATAGCACAGGCCAACAATTTGGAAATGGAAGGTGCGTGTGGTGGGTCATGTGCTTGTTCCACGTGTCATGTCATAGTGGACCCTGAATACTACGACGAAATCCCCGAGCCGGACGACGATGAAAATGATATGTTGGATTTGGCGTTTGGCTTAACGGAAACCTCTCGTTTGGGCTGTCAGGTCAAGATGTCGAAGGAGTTGGACGGTATCAGGATCGCCCTTCCTGCAATGACGAGAAACTTACAGTCCAAAGACTTTAGTTGAAAGAAGTTGGTTCCTCGAGCCTTGTAGATAGAAATTGATGGATAATACGGTTATGTCAGATTGTTGTGAATGAGGATGGTGATTGATGCCAATTAAGCCTGGCTTACAACAGTAGTCAATCGATAAATGTAACCACCCCCCATGGCAAAAGATAAGATTACATTGTTCAATTGTTGCATTTCTATGGTTTTGAAGTACGAAGGTTACGGAAAGTCCCATATTTTTGTTGCATCCATCCAATCTCTCTAGATATCGCATGCCAATGGGGTGCATTTATCGAACGACTACTTCAATAGGAGAGAAATTTGAGAAACCGGTATTTATGATAGTTCACTACGAAAATGCATCGGACATGTATTTCTAATCCAAGATTCATTCAATTACCGTCATTTCTGCCAGGACATAGAAAAAGAAATCCAATTAATCCACCACGATATATCTTGACTAAAATAGTAGAATGCGTTTGGTGAACGTTTGATGAACGTTTGATGAACGTTTTGTGTGCCTCATCCCTCACCGCGCGTTGCGGGCCCGCCGCATGCATTTGTGTTTACATATCGCCATGCCACCCACAGTAGGCAAACGAAAACGAAACACAGCAGACACGCCCTAAACATACGTAAAACATATTTGAAACATAGGCGAAACTCACATGAAACCCACATGAAACCCACCTGAATCACATATACCTCACTCAACTCAACCTCACATCCACGTACAATCCCCTCACAGAATGAACAAACCCAACGCTTACGTGCTGGGGCCAACCAAGAAACGCAGACGAGTACTTGACGAAATCAAAAACACGACTGTATCACGCTCGCTGCAAAAATCTCGAAGGCGATCCTTAGGGTTTGACCTAGTAAGAATCCCTACTTCTACTAAAGATCTGCCTCTAGAAGAAGATTCACTGATACACACAGAGACGACTGAATCCGATAAATTCAAGCCTCATTCACTCACGGACATGAACGTCAAGGGCTCGGGAATCCCCACCCTTCGTAAACCCGACCGTTTTGAACGGTTTCTCACAATCAATGAGTCACTTAACCGGAAAGCGGCCATCAATGTTTTGAACAGAGACCTACTATTGCCAGAGTACGACCGGGTCGAGCACAAACGGCCTGATTCGCGACAAGCATTGGAGAAGCTCACACAGGAAGCAAATAACCTCGACCAGGAGACCGAGGAGGCCAGGTTGAGATTGTCAAATGCCGAAGAACAAGAACTAACAATTCGGAAGCTACATCGGGCGTTACAGAACGAATACTTGAGTCTCGAATCTGCCATAAACGAGCAGAAGGGGAAGCTCGAATATTTGCTGGACCAGGTCACAGGCAGAGTCGAAGCGAAAGAACGAGATTTGCAAAAGAAGCTTGAAGAATATCGTGAAAAAGAACAAAGCTCTTATGATAGCATCCGGCTGGAAGTCAAGGCGGAGCTTGAAAATGCGCTCCAAACCGAAGAGTCTGAGACGGCCAAAGAAGTGGCATTGCTCGAAGTGAAGAAAAAAGAATTGGAGGCGGAACTTCTGAGGATTATTGAGGCCAATGATGAAAAACTTCGAGCGGAAAAACGTAAGATGCAAGCGGAAGTCGACGAAGTGGCGAAGAGAATGGACGGGGAAGTATCTGCAGCCGCACGTGTCCTCCAGGATTTACAGATCCAGCACGATGTCATTGAAGGCGAAAATATGCAACTTCAGGCGAAAATATCGTCACAGGAACAAACGAATCAAAATACCAAGAAGGAAATTACCTCGTTGGAACATATTATGCAGAGCTACGTATCGCTGAAGGCCGATATGGACGCAAGGATCGAGCAGGAAACCAGGAGACTTGCAGAAACTGAAGCCGATGAAGAAGCCTGGATTGAGAAAGAGGCGGCTGCAAGAAAGACATTTGAAGAAGAGAAGAAAAAGTACGATCTGTACATTGCGACGCGTCGCCGTCTTGAGCACGCCATAGCGCAAATAAGCGAGAAAAGACGCGTTCTCGTTAGGGTCAGAGTGGACAAAGGGGTTGAGAATATGGGCATAAAAGAGTGTCAAGGTTCCGTTTTGGCGCCTGACAAATTCACCACCTTCACTTCCGATGACCCGGAGTACTCCCAAGAATGGCAGTTACTAGTTCAAGGAGCGCTCAGCGGCACAGACGTATCGTTAATGTTTTTTGGATCGCCTCAGCAGAATATGCTTCAGCAAATCGGTGACATCTTCTGCTTTCTTAAGCTAGAAGAGGACTCGCTTAGCCGACGTGGATGGGAGTATACATTTTATTTCCAGAAGGTATCTGTGAGTAAGAAAGCAGCTTGTGACCTTCTAAATCTGTCTTCAGAGGTCAGTATTCTGTTTAGTGGAGATCAAATAAACTTGGTCAGCCAGAAAATGCTCGTGAATAACGCCAAGGAAATCTCAGCCACGTTTGCCCCCATCGCAGTCCCGGCGGAGGTTGTCTCGGCGAATGTTGGCTCTGCCGAGGTATTCGTTTACGTGCTCACAATCGAAGGCTTCCACCTGGCAGAGTCAAAGACACTGTGTGGGACGGTCGCGGTTGTTGATGTGTCGCAAATGCCGTTGCAAGCACAGAAAGATCATTTAACTTCAAAAGTCGGGTCTGATATCATGGGCCAATTGCTTCGACAACCTCGCCTGGACCACACAAATGTGGATGTGTGTGATATTGACGATATCGAGGAGCTGGGTGCTCAGGAATTGATCGAGCTTTTGATGAACAGAGTACGGTAAATGAGTTTTATAATACAATATAGATTTATGTAAAGCGGGAGAATGAAGAATATGAAATGTGGCCGAGGGTTCTATCTTCTAAAGTTTTGTCGTGAGATCAGTTGATGCGCTGAGAGACCCAAAGCTGCGTAGGAATTGTCATGACGACGAGTTGATGAGATCATGAAGCACCCACTTCAACTCGTCTACAGTCCCGAGATGGGATGGTTCCTTTGCTGGCGGGGCAGGCTTTGTACCGTTTTGAGAGCCGCCGCCGCCGTTTTCTTTATTGGGTTCCGTAGCTCCAACCCCAGAAGGGTCCTGGCCCATGGCACCAGGTTTAATTTTAGAATTAAGTGGAATTTTTGTGTCCACTGAAATTTCAGGAGGCGGGCCGCTGGCAACAGACCGCAGGGGAAGACGTGGCCGAGGCGAAGGAGGTCCATGTATAAAGGATGGTTTTGGCGGCAACTCGTAACCCGGGAAGTTATGGTCTATGAGGTCATCGTTTTGGAGCATGACACTGGCAAGTCTGATTTGAGGCCCACCGGGCTCGGCCAAATGAGGAAACATTTCGAATGTATTGTGCATATCTTCGGTGGTGATGGTGACGTGTTTCTTCTCCAGCTGGTCGAGATCCTGATTTTTTCGCTGGCGGGCATTTCCAGCTTCATTATTGCCACTACCAACAATCTCGTTGCTTCCACCGTCACTCAAATCAGTGTTATGATGCTGAAACCCCGGCGGGAGAAACACACTCGACTCGTATTTTCGTTTCCGGTACCGCACTGTGTCGATAGCACACTCAATTATATTTTTCAAGTGGGTTTCAAGCCCTAAGGAAATCACCTCAAATACCCGCAGGTTGATGCCTCCAGTTAACCCGTGTTCCCTAGAGGTCATGAGTACTCTCCGTGAAAGCGTGTCCGCATCTGGAAGCTCGTAGCACGTGGATGCAAGTGGCGTATTAATTCCGTTGACTACATCTTGTTGCCACTGGACGAGATTATTCACTTGCAATTGCTGTTGTTCTTTATCTTGGATCATGGGGATTTTCGGAAGCAAAGCCTGCCGTGTGAGAGTGATCGAGGCAGTGAGTTTATCCTTCTTTCCGGCATCCCGGGTGATGGCTCGGATCCGCCTTCTTTCCTTCAATGGCAAACCCATGATATTCTGCTTGAATTTCTCATACTGGTTCGACTTCACGCTCTTTGTCTTGGCATTCCTCTTATTCCAGAAACTCGCAAGTTCACTAGAAAACTCTGGCGCCGAGTCTTGAAGCGAGTTCGCAAAGTTCAATAGTAGAAGTTTGTTGTGGTACTTGATCAAGCCATTTTTCATCAACGGCCCAATCAATGACACCAATTCCGTCCTCGAAAGCTTCCCCACCAAGAACGATGAAAGCGCTTCGTGATATGTTTCCCAATCAGGGCCCAATTTGCTTTGAAAATCTCGAATCACAGACTCTAATTGGACTCGTTTGCTTGTTTTGATCGGCTGGCTAACATTGATGCTTGAAGCCGCTGCAACCGTCGACATTTTTATGTAAATTCTGGGATAATTGACCGACTAAGGCGTCAAACAAACAAATTTCGAGAGAAAACCCTGTTCCAGCAAGATTAATCGTGATACGAGGCGCTTTTTTGTGTATTCTTCTTGATACTAGACGCGCCCACCTGAAAAACCACCTGGTTAGGGTATTTTGGGATCCACTTATGAGATTTTCTCGGCTGTTTCCACTCCAGTTCGCTGGATTATGTTCACTGGATCTAAAATGTTTGGAAAATGCTCAAATTTCGATCAAAAAAGTCACGTTTGTAGGATTCAAACGCTTCTTTACCGCCCTCTAACCGTGTAAGACTCGCGTCCTCAAAGAATCCACACTAAACCACGAAAAGCCACGGAAAAAACAAATAAAAAAAACAGAGGTTGCACTAGAAAATACTGGAAGTCTTTTCTACGGCGGTTAACTGGTCCAGAAACTGCCCTGTGGTGGATTGATTGATGGAGGTTATCAGATATGGCACGATTCTATGTATTTTTCTGTGGTGGAAATATAGACTATGTGCAGGCCGCCCTATCTACAGATCTGGTTTGGTATTAGAACATCAAAATATATGTCTTCTGTTCTTTCAATTCGATGTAGTTTGAGCATGATTATCATGTTCATGCAAGAAAATTGGCTATGCGGCTCTATAATATGCAAAAAATCACGCTTCTGGCTTCAGTGGAACGGTCGGTGGCTCTCCAAGATATCAACATGGATATTTTTTCTCGTCGGTAGCTTCACCTGGCAGAGCCCATGGTACTTTCCTACAAGAAAGCGAATCAAAGTCCTCGTCAATGACAATTTCAGGGCGAGTATCGCTTTGATGGTTTCTGTGTTCAGTAACAATAAAGACGATCGAAACCAAGACAGCCAAAGCGGCGATACTTATACCTAGATAGATCGCGCTTCGGTAGCTTTTGAGAGTGCTGGTTGTCTCTTCGTACACCTCGATTTCGATCGTGCTGGAGATCGCCAAAAATAGAGATACCGAATAGTTCACAACTGTGTTCACCAAAGAGCCGGCCATGCCTTGGTGTTCTGCTGGCAAAAAGTCAGACAAGATCAACGATGCTGAAGGGAACGAGCAATCCATGCCCCATGCAAGAAAGAACATCTGTGCAAATGTTAGTTTCCAAAAAGTCTGGTTCACGGGTGCAATCGAAAGAAGTACCGATCCAAGCAAAAAGCCCATCATTGATGCAAACACAATGTAGGGCGCCCGACGCTTATTGATGAGAAACCCAACCAAAAGCGCGGCCACGACTCCCAAAATTAGTAGAGGCATGTATGTTGCAGCGGCCCCAATTGGAGAATAACCACGCAAGTTCAACAAGAAGCTCCAATAGTAATATTGCCATATACCGAACAGGCCCCACCCTAGGGACATACATAGAAGCACCAAACCGATTCTAAGGGTGAAGATCTCTCGTGGCAAGAGCGGGTATTTGACAACTTTGAGCTCGAGGTAAAAGAACCCGACGATGAATGCAACACTCAAGATGAAAAGGACAATGATATATGGAGACCCCCATCCAACAACAGGCCCTTGATTCCAGACAAAATTGAATATGATAAGGCCACAGATCCCCATGACCGACCCTCCAACATCAAATTTCTCATAAGCTTCTTTCACCGTGTAGTCGTGGTGTTTGAACTTCCCTGGTATGGCATATATCGCTAGAAACCCAAGTAAAACACACGCAATGCCCAATAGCCAAAATGCCCAACACCACCAAACAAGTTGGGATACGAGTGCGGCCATCAAAACACCAATAGTCGCACCCACAGGAGCAGATGCACCAACAAAAGCAAACGCTAAGTTTTTCCTCTTTCCCAGCGGGTACACAGTGCCCAAGATGCCCATGCCACATGGCAATATGAATGCGAAGCCAACTCCTTGAAGCGCCCGACACGTGATAAAGAAGATCGTGGACTTGCTATAGTAGGAAAGCCCGGTGACGACAGACCATACCGCAGACCAGAACCACCCAAATAAGAACATCTTCTGAAGGCCGAAAAGATCACCTAATCTCCCAGAAACCAAGATAAACGTTCCTAGTGTTAATGCATACGAGCCCATGAACCACACGGTTTGCGTTCTTGCGATCTGCTTACCTTGTAACTCGCTGAACGAGGCGGAAATAATATTCATTGTGCTCAAGGACATGGCGATGGAACCCTGAGATAGAAACTGCGCCATACATATGATAAACTGGAAGCATATCTCCTGAAGAGGAGACTTCAATATAGGAGGCCTGGGGTCCATCAAGGG
The DNA here is from genome assembly GCA_030561745.1 of Metschnikowia gelsemii. Classification (NCBI taxonomy): domain Eukaryota; kingdom Fungi; phylum Ascomycota; class Pichiomycetes; order Serinales; family Metschnikowiaceae; genus Metschnikowia; species Metschnikowia gelsemii. The sequence continues at coordinate 28,458 of JAKTYA010000219.1, forward strand.
AAGCAGTCTATTTGCCTGGCCGTATTTTGGCCCTTCAAGACAAGAGGGATGCCGTTTCCCGTAAATAAATACGTTAATGCACGAAAAACATCTTTGCATCTTCGGCCCGAGACGTGCATTAACGCGCCGCATACACCGCAGAGTTCGTGCGGGAGGTGTACGGGTCTTTCATATCAATACACCATAACCCCGATCAGCTTCGGCAATCTATACAAAAAGCAGCACATCTCGCGTAATTGATAGCAGCCGCATCTTGCTCGGCAAGAATCAGGACCAAAGAGTCTTATTCAGAGGTTGGTGAATGGAAGATTGATCATAAATCAGATTCTGAAAATCGATCTGCCATGAATTGAAAAAGGTTCAAAGATTTGAACGTGGTAGCTTTTCTTGCGAACTGATATGAGCATCCCTCATAAATCTAGACAAACAACCGCTGGGCCAAATCATTCCTTGTTATACAGGGTCATTGTAGTATGAAAAAAGACGGTTTTGCGAAACCAACATTGAATCACAAAATTCGGTGTTTCGAGAGCCAATTGGAATACCTTGGAGAGCGGCATCTGTGGTGAATGACTCAAATCAGTGTGAAGATCGAGGACTATCATAACACAGAACAATTTCTTCCAGCCCCATTTCAAAAGGCGACGTGAGCAAAATGAGATTCATCAAGTAGCCATATGTTTTCGAATTTTCATGATAAAGCTCATTTATTCCTTCGAAATGAGAGCCATTCAAAACTTCTTTAAAGAAACACAGGTAGTCCACTGAGAAAAGAATCAGTCAGAGAAGTAAATTCCGAATTGTCCAATTTTGAAGTGCCGAATTCCACAGGCGCAAGAGCGTTTTGTAGAACGTGCTTAACGAAAACGTTGCTGTAGAAATCCCATAGTTGGGGCTGTAAGCTATCGACGGCCAAATCTGATACTAGAGCAAACTTGAAATTTGACATAGACTCGAAAAAATGAACGCGATAATGGCCTGTGCTAAATGAACGAAGCATATTCACTGCTGATGGGAATCCGAGCTGTTCATCGCCTTTTAAAGAACTGACGGGCCCGAGTTTTGCCGACACATTTTTTAGCGAGTAAACAATGCCGAAAAGCAACTTTGCCATGTCGCTATCATTATTCCGGTTCACCGATGCTTGTGCTGGCGACTTGTGACTGTACTCGCGCGAATAAATACACGAACAGTGCCTGTCAAAGATATATAATGCATGGATGGTCATTTTGGAGGCTATATGAGAGTATCCAAGGAGACAGAATCCAGAAATTGTCCGAGAATTTCCAGAATTTTTTATTGTGTTTTAAAGAGCTTTGCTTTTTGGCACATGCGCTAGGTCCGTGACGTGTTCTTTTCTTCTATTGCGGTTCTTTGCTGTGATTTGGAAGTCCTTATATGATCCTCTATGATCCTCTATGATCTTTGGTTTCTGAATCAGTCTTTTAGGGCTCGGAACTGAAGCCAGTGCTTTCTCTTCGAATGAGACCAGTCTCATAGTTCCAGCACTGGGATATCACAGGTCAACCGAAACCCCAGTGCCTCAGTGCGTGCATGGTTCTGATACAGAACAAAGTGTGACCAGCGTGATGAAATATGCGAGGCTCATTTTTCTTTGTAATAAGCTCATAATGAATTAGGGTAAATCAAGGAAAATAACCTGGAGTTGAATACTGTTACTTCTTGAGAAGGTTTCAAGGTCCTTAAGTGTGTGTAGATTCCGGCTCTCTCAGGTTCTGTAGGGCGCAGCCTCACCGTAACTCTATGTGCGCTTCGACATTGTTCAATTATACGGCAGGACTTTTGATGAGTATGGATTCAATGAATTGTGGCGACACATAAAAACAGTTTCCGTTCTCTTTCATGAAGCTTTTGGCTTGTTGACGGTTTATTGTGCCATTCAAAGGCGTACCGTAGAGTGCAACACTCTCGTTAAACGCCGACGACAAAGACTCATACAGTGGCCACAACACAAAAGGTTAACGAAACCTTTTGTTTCGCTTCAGCATGGAAAGCATCTTAGACATTCACTGTCAATGTGACAGTAAAATTTTCAAATTTCAATAAAAGAGCAATGTCGAGAAAAATTCAAAACAAAGGTAAACTATCTTCTAATAATGTGGGGTTGTTGATTGTATCTGCCGATGGCTGCAAAACGAGGAGAGGTCGCCCCCAAGAAAGAAATCAATTGCAGTAATGCATCACAAGCATCACTAAATATTTACAAGCAAAGCGAGAAAAGTGGTCGGAATATCAATTAATAGTCCTCTCATTGAATTACTGACCCCATCTTTGAGATCTAGCCTATGGCTCTAGTAGAAACACGATGATGAAAATGTCTCTCAGTGAGGTTAAGATCTTACTAGTTCTGGCGAAGTATCTATGATACCGTAGATGATAGACGGGGTAAATAGCCTACAATATGTGGGGAAGATTTAGCCTGTCCCACCCACACAACTTGGCTCGCTTTTCTAAATGAACCCCTAAGTGAACTTAAGCTGACATGCGTCTACATCCTGTTTCTTAGACTAAGCCCCTCCAACAGTGCATGCGAGTTTCAAACGGGTTGATGTAAGATTCCGGGGAGTAACCAAAAGGAGCATATGATACGCTGGATATCTTGTGGTCACGGAAAACCGGGGCTAATATAGATCGAGAAGTCTTTCTAATACAGTAAAGTTGCACCATAGGTTCCAACACCATCTTTCAAAGTTATTTAATCATGGGTGTTATAAACTCTATCAGTCGAATAATTCTATCTTTCCTTAACAGCTTGGATAGAAAGGAAGGAATAAAAGCATATCTTACACGAAGAGCAAGGCTAGAATCTTAAACTCAAAGCTAGTGCCACGAGTGCGCTTACATGCATCCAAGTTTCGCACTTGGGACTATTTTCTCGAATCCATTGTGGATTAATTTACTCTTGTGCTAAAGAACAGGTGTTTAGTGTGAGTTTTCGAAATCATCAAACTCATTGAACTATTCTTTGACAATAGGAGCAGTCACACGCGAGAAACCTTATGGTGTGCTTTTTAGCCTTCAAACTTGCTCACATGATGCGTTCGCAGGGATTTTCATCCCGGAGATTTTGAAAAAGAAATTTCATGGCATTAGCTACAGTATCTAGAAGAAAGACATAGATTTGAGCGTAAAGTGGAGTGATTCATCAGACGGATTCCAAAGACTGGCCGAGATATAAAGAATGAAGCGTAGAGCGGAATAGAGGTACGATACCAAAGCAGACAAACATCAATTTGAGATGGCAAGAAATTCGACAAGTGTACACCGACTGAAGACCCTCGGAAAAAACCAGCCCAAACACAATGAAAGAAAAACAGAAAGAGGGGATGGTGTGCATGGACAAAAGGGGAAAAAGGGAAGAAGTTCCGGGCTGAAATAATGCAACCCGGCAACCGTTTTATGATTGTTCACTAGCCGGCTGCAACATCGCAAGTGGGATTATGCCGTCGGGGCAACCCAGTTGCAAGGAATCTAAACCGATCTCATGCGCCTCCTTCGCATTGTCTCGACGGTGGATTTTTTTGTCGGCTTATTGGGTATTGTTCTCCGACTCTTATCCCTTGACTTTTATAAGATCCGCAAGTGCTACTACTAAATATGGCTCCATTGTTTTCTGTACTTTGCTTAAAGGTTGCTAGCTTTTTACGTCTGAATACGGCGTTGCAAATATGCACCCTGCATAAATGACCTATGAACTTGAATCAAAGTGGTTATTACAGATTCCGCAAAGTGGCATGTGCACTTGGCCTAGGTCTCTTGCACAATGAACAACACAGTATGCAAAATACAGAAGTATGGTCTACAAGGACTAGTCATTTGTTGGGGATTCTACGAGAAGAACAAGTATCAGCATTCTTAATTAAACAGGAATTTGGATATGTCATGTAGGCAATGCAGGACCGCAGGCGGTTTTTCGCCGGGCTGGAAAACGACCATGCCATGTTTTCACGAGGCAAAGTTAAGAGAAAGAAGAGGAGGCACAATTTGCTGGACATCCAGAGCGATTGAATTAAGCCCGCCTGTAGAAGAAAGATTGAACATATTGGTGGCTTGAAAACCGAGGGCCGCTTTTCAGTGGTTTATTACTTTACTTTCTCCATAACTTTCTTGAGGCTCAATCTAGATTTTAGACCTGGATGTACTGAATCGGCACACTTCCAAAATCCCCCTTGAGTCTCTCAAAGTCGAACTTCTTCAGTCGAATCAAGACTCGGCTCACATCTGAACTCACGTGTGTGAAATCTCAAGACACTAATGCAAGAAATCACAAGATGTCGCAAAAAGTGAGCAAGACTAAGCTGGGGGATCGCATAAGATCTCGTGATCTTGCCAGCCCTAATCGGCCCTCGAAGTTTTGCGGCAAAAGTTTTTTGGTGGCACTTGACTCACTCAAGACTCAAATGCGCGGGCTTGAAATGAAGAGTCATTGATTAGATGATTCAATTTTCCGAGCAGCAAAATAAATTACCACGCAATAGTTAAGGCAAAAGGAACAGTCTAAGACCAATAGAGGGGAATACAAACGAGAAGCAGAATATTATGGAAGATTAATAAATAGAAACAACGAGCAAGGAGACAAAAGAAAACATGTGTATAATGATATATTTAGACCTCCGGGTTTAGATATTGATGGGGCCAACTTCTGGAACTGGTCTGAATCTTTCCTCTTCGACTCACATGGTGCCATTTCCGAAAACACACCCGTACCTCCCGCGCCCCAGAACAATGAAACGCCTGGATCAATGTCAAATATTTTCCTTTTTCCTCCCTCGTTTTTCGGTTCACCCCCGGTTCTGCACGGCTGTGCGTTTAGGTTATTTAGACAATAGAGTCATCATGTACGGACTGCATGGGCCGGAAACTACACCAGAGTTCGGACTTCAATTCGAATGATCGAATCCTCTTTATTATCGTACATGTGTGATAGGAAACATACGATTCACAGTAGCAAAGCTGCTTGCCCATGACAGATCCCGAAAAGGAATTATTTAGACTGAAATTCAATCCCCAGCCGTGGTTTGCCACCATCTCAACTTACATTTTACGCTTAGCTAGTGGCCTTTGGACAGCAGTAGTGGTCAAAAGAACCAGCACTGAAGAAAAAGCCGTAGTTGAGGCCGTAGTAGAAACCGTAGTAGAAGCCGTAGAAAAAGCCGTAGGAGAAACTCTAATACCAGTACTCGGAAGCGGGAGATGCACAGTGGGCTTGGGCTCTAGATGCTATTTTTCCGGGTATCTGCCACTCCACAATTTTGGGTCATTCAAGGCCGGATCGGATCCAGTGCTTCTTGTTTGCTTTCTTTCCCTCTTGTCGAAGCCACACAGTACGCTAGGGACTGGCACGCGAACTATGAGAAAGGGAGTTTAATTTGCTCATGACGCTTGAGAAAAAAACCACAAAAAAAAATCCAGCAAATTCTAGGTGGTCTCTATTCTATGCGCGCAGTCGGGCCCGCCACCACCAACTCCAAATCCCACTCTAGCCAAAGTGAAAATAATAATGGATTGCAAGAATAATGGGCCCATCACCACCCACAATCGGGCTTTTTCTTCTGCGCGCCACCACTTCTTTATTTTTTTTCCGCGTTCTCACCAATGCCTCCGCCTCCGATTTCCGGGTACTGAGGCCTGGGATGAGGAGTCACCTAAGTGCGGCTATCATTTTTTATTTTTTCGTGCTTTGGTGAGCGACTCGGATTTGTTTCCGCAAACCCGTGGTGATTAGCTTGTCATAGTGACGTGAGTGAGTCAGCGGCCAGAAGCAAGAAAATACACAGGAAAAAAATAGTGGAAAAAAGAACCGAGACCACACTTTTGATCAATTAGTAGCCTTGGATCTCCAGGCCTGGCCGAAGTAAGCTAAAGTTGTAAGTAATCGTGAACAAATACAGGCATACAGAATTGAGTGGCAAGGACATGTGAACGTAAACGTAAACGTAAACGCAAACGTAAGCATAAACGTAAACGCAGGCAGCCAAAAAGGGGCCTCGAAAATGTTGGTTTGCGATATGGAATTTGCGGGTTGGGTTCCGGGTATAGAATACCGAGTACCGGGGTGGCGTACCGGGGGTGACTAACAGCCACCACTTTTTTTTTTTTATTGCATATGTCCACAGGCTCGCGTAACCACAACATTGTGGCTCGCAGGCCCATGTGTGGGCGCTATATGCAGGGCAATACACTGAAATTACTCATACATTGCAAGCTGCAAAACGTGGTTGCGATTCTATAAAAAGGCTGGCTACGAATGCGGAGATAAGAGGTTTCTAGATTTTATCTACTACCCATACTTACCAAACCTTTATTAAAGAAGACTCTTCACTATCCGAGGATCTTCATCTGCTGATTTCTTCCAGGCCCCAAGAATTCAACTTACCAATCAGCGTATCTTCCGCCGAAAAAAAAGCCTAATTTGACTGGAAAAACCCCTCATACATTCCCGGGAGCGATTTCTTTCTAACATTCCACGACCACAAGCATTTTTGAGCGATTTTATTACTACTTTTCATATAAATCCCTCAATTGGCTCCTTTCTGACATTTGGATTCATCGCTGAAATCGTCAACTTGAAACCAGAGCCTTATAGAAACTTCTGAGTTTGCCTCATATCTTTGATACACAGATACAACCACAACCAGAATCACGCAAAATGTACACGTTCTCAGCGCCACAAAACTTTGTCGACAATACCGATCTTGACATGGAGTCTGAGTGGAACACACAATACGTGCCGTCAGCTTCGTCTTCATCTGCGTCGTCTTTATCTGATCTGGGATCCCCCTTCTTCTCTGCAGACGAGTCGGAACAGTCTCCTTCGCCTTCCGAGTTTCTTTATGAATGCTCTTTCTGCATGTCCTCCCATTCTCCTACAACCCCATGCGACTCCGAGCACAACTATGCTTTGCATCTTCCTCTGAATGCGTCGTATTCTTACCAGCAGCCGGTTTATGTTGAGGAAAAGTCGCTGCAAAACACCTTCTTGGAGTCGAACTATCGGAAATGGCTTGTTTCCGTGACCCCTCGTTAAGAAAAAGCTAGATGGAAGAATCTCAAGCAGGGCTTTTATTCTTTCTGAGTGTTTCTCTTGCAGGGAAGGCTTCATCAGCCTACAATTGAGTTTGCGGGACAGGTTTCTTCAATGGTTTATTGTATGCTTCATTTCATAATTTTTTTTATTACTCACATCGGTCATCACGGGGTTTAGGGAAGGAGAGTTGCCGGATTGGCTTTATTTTACTTTTATATTGGGATAGCGTCAGGGGCGCTATACACGGACAGTAGCACACGAGTTTGCTTACTTTATATTCATCTTTTAGTTTTCTTTTATACATAAACATCATTAATACCATATATATAAGAAGGAAATGGGTTGTCATCCCCGTATTAGTTGCATTTTATATTGGACACATGGGAGTTCCATGTTCTTTAATGTTGACTCGGAGATCTCGACATTCTATGAAGATTAATGACCAAATTGACTGGACATTTCTCTCATAAAGCAGTGGTAGAAATGATATAATCTGGGGGTTTGGATCTAAGCAGCCTTGCTTTTACAAATTATATTTTTGGTGTGACAAGGGAAAAAGGACTTTGACTAACGACCAGGTAGGATGAAAGAAGTTCTAGGTATAGAAGAATGATGATAGAAGGCCCGAACCATCAAAGCCCAAGACAGTGATCGACATCCGCAACATTGGCACTTTTATTAGCGTAATCCACGTTGGTACGATGTCCCTTCACTGTCCTTCTCAACGTTGAAGTAACAGTTTAAGATTCAATCGATCTTCGGTCATTAAGCTTGAGAGATTTACACTCTAGGCCAGCTGTGCACTGAAGAAATGGGCTCCGGAAAGAGGAGAACTATTTTAGTCAACCTCAAGTAAGTCAGACAGGCATTCACCTTTGCTCTCCCTTCGGAACTCACCATCTCCAAGGCAAATCTTTTCGTAACGTGAATTCACTATATAAGGCAGATATATGATTTATTTTGAGAAAGTGAAATACTTTAATCCTTCTTCTCCAAGTCAATGAACTTGCCGCCCTTGGCAAATCTTGGGTGTCTTGGGTCGTTGATGAATTCGTCGGAGTTCATCAGGGCCTCTGCACCCTTGTAGATCAAACCATAAGAAATGGCAGCTAAAATTGTTAGTACGGAAAGCTTTTGAGGATCAAAACGAGGAGGAGTTTTGTAGTCGGAAAGAAAGGGAAGAATTGAAATGCGGATAGATAGTGGGGGGTGTCAAGATGAACGAAGAAGCAATCACGTCTCTGATAAACAGCTCAGTATTCCGATTCTTGACGGTTTCACATGGGTTTCAAACCATCACAAGCCCCAGGCAAAACTATGTTTCACATAATGCCCAGCCTTGAGAAATCAGAATGTTCATTTTACCCGATTGAAGGCGTTCCAGAAGATGTGTAAAGAGTATTGAGACGATTGAAGGGTCATGTGAAAATGGAACGTTGACACTCGGGACAAAGACAAGATTCCGATTAAACTTGGAGAACGTTTAATCCAAACGGCAGCAAAAAGTCCTCTGAAACAATTTCGTCGAATATTTTGTCAATGATTAGACTTGTATTTGTCGTATTGATTTCTGATCTCATCTCTTCTTTTGAAACATATCCGCACAATTTGCAAGTTTCTTTTCGTCTTTGCTTGAATCGGACGATCTATTCCCACTTTTCACCGCTTGGCCAAATCCTTCGAAAGAATCTTAGCCGTAAGTTCTGTGGACACTTCACAATCTACTGAGTGGATTGTGAATGCCACCCAGCCTTCTCTTTGACCACTTCTTCAAACTTCGCATGCCTCAAATACCTCATTTCCTTCGGTTATGGTCCAAAAACAGAGCCGAAGTGTCTTCCATGGTCTTTTATAAAGAAGGCCATTACCCAAAGTGGTGTTCCGCAAGAGAGCCATCGAAAACCCCCAATCAAAAAGAAAAATAGACTAATTTGTATATACATACCACCCACGGCAAATGGCCAGTAGTGTTTCAAGATTGGAGTGGAGTAGCTCTTCATTGTTTTTTGATGTTTGTTGGATTTAACTGTGAGCAGGCTCTTTTTGAGTGGTGAGATTCACTTTTCGCTCACGGTCGGTCTCTCATTAGCTGGCCAATGAGAATCACTGTGTGTGCGCGCATATATGCAGGACACAATATAGTAAGAGCACAATTTCGAGAGGCACCTCCTTTATAGAAATTCAGTTATGGTCTAGGGGTTGCACTGGGAGTTTCTGAGAAAATGGGAGACGATATTTCATAATTGAAGTTTATCAAGGATCCAAACAATCGCCCCAATATTCGACATGAAGTGTGGATGTTTGTGGTGTGGTAATGTATTGTATTGTGGTGATGTTGGTGCATGCATACAAGACGTATTTTCGTGTCTTTTTAGTGACGGCCCAACGGTCAAAGGCAAATAATACAATACGCCGTAGTATGCATTATAGTGAGAGATTTGGCAATTTTCCTTTAGCTCACTTCTTCTTGAGTTTGAGTTTTGTCAAATTTGTCTTCACAAGTTTGTCGTTGACTTGCGCGATGTGTATTTTCGTGTCTTTTTAGTGACGGCCCAACGGTCAAAGGCAAATAATGCAAAACCCCGTAGTATGCATTATAGTGAGGGATTTGGCAATTTTCCTTCAACACACTTCTTCTTGAGTTTGAGTTTTGTCAAGTTTGTCTTCGTTGACATGCGCGTGGCCATGAGAGTAAAGAGTGCTCATTCTCACTTATACATTATTTTGAGAGTCAGTCATGAAGTGGTCTTTGAGCGCAAGTAAATCCCCAGATTCTCTTCATCTGCCTTCAATCGAGCTCTTCTTTTGTCAGCTAGGTTGGGTCAAACGACAAAGCAATTATTATATCACATGATGCAAATCGATTTTCTGGATTTATGAGGTATCTCAACAGTATGGCCAAAGACCATGTGATAGAAATATGCCCTCACCCGAAGAAGGTGCTGAGATAAATCCAGCCAAAGAAATAAATTTCTAGCAACTAGCTGGGTGTGTACTTGAATCCGTTTTACTCCATCACTTCGTACAGACGCTAAAACTGGAATGTTTCACCCCACTTTTCTGATCTCGTAAACTCGGATCTCCGGCGTTCCTTTACGAAACCAGCACTTCATCTCAGATTCGTGTGGATCAGCCAATCGCTCACACACTTGCCACGAAAACTTCCGATCTAGCTCGGATTCCCAAACGGCAATCGTGTCAGGGTTTCTTATTGTGGCCGCAATGAAAGCCACAGTGGCCCCGCCATCGAATAAATGGGCTAGCTCATTACATAACTGTGGCACCACTTGTGAATCGTATGTAACATCCGCAGCCACAATTATATCAGCCGGTGTCACATGACTCAAAGTACTTTCACAAGCGGTACTGATTTCTGATTCTTTCGGGTCATCTGCCACGCCTTCGACAAGTGTTTCTTCTTCGGGATAGTTTTCACCCCATATGAGTTGCTGCACATGTACAGGCACAGTTTCAGGTAGATTATTCAAGCGAAACGTGTCAGGCAATTTTTCTAGAAGCGCACTGTCGCCGTCTGTCAAAGTAATGCTCTTGAAATTATGACGACTGTGATTTTTTAGAAGCGCAAGTGATACGAGTCCAGTTCCTGTCCCAAGCTCCAAAATATGTTTCCCACTTAAAAGGCCTTGTGGGTATTGATCGAGAAATTTACTGGGCTCATTCAAGTAATTCAGAAGAAAAAGGGCCGCTTCCCAAGTCCTCAACCCGGTAGTTCCTGCGCCTGAAATGATTCTTGGTGTTTCTTTAATTGATACAAACTCCTCTGGATTTTCATCAACCACGTAATTCAAAATATCCGCCAGCGTAGGCGGCAATTCTGTCGCGTTCAAAATCCGAGGCTCTACATAGAGCTCGTAGAGATCATCGATTATTGAGGCAGAGCTGGAATTCTCCAACAAACGCAAGTACTGAGTTAAAAAGAGCTTCACATAAAAGCAGTTCGTCTCTGAGATCTTCTTGAGATCAATGGTAATCTTTTCTTGGATGTTTTCATGGACAAGCGGGGTACAAACATAGCTCATGAAGTCCAGCGGTGGGATCCGCAGGTATAAGCATGCCCGGAGCTGAGTATAATCAATGATCCTCATAGATTCCCTCTCTTCTCTGTGATGGAAAAAGCCAGACCAAAAGAGTAGGAAGCAACACTATACAAAAGCAGCCAAGCTGACGTAAATTAGCTTCTGTGAAAACGACGACTGCTCACGAAAGATTAAGCGAGATGCACTTACGAGCAGAGAAGACAACGGACGGTGTATAAGCCATTTATCTAGCTTTCGAAACCCCGCAGACAAAGAGGCATTGCAATTCTTGTTTAACTTCCGAGCATGATGAGTTTCATAAAAGGGCGATGAAATGGTTTTCTAAGGTGTCAGCTTGAAGTCTGTCGAACAAAATTCCACTGTTAAATTCCAGATCACGTGACCGGACCTAATTTCAGTGGGCCTTCAATTCTCTATGATAACATCTTCTCTGATGTATCTGAGGGATACCAAGAAGCACCTCTTGGAAATATCACCATCAAACTTTCTTGATTCAAGGGATCAAAACTAGTTTGGAGCATTTGCAACCAGCAAATCGGTTATCAATGAAACGTTCATGCAAAAACTGCACATACAAATGAAGGGCAAGTAGATCGGTTTGTCCCAAAAAGAAGATCCGCAGAGTTTTCGAAATAGCTTGTTTATTTTTTGTAAATCCTCACGTTGGTTTTTTTCAAAATCATTCACCAAGATAGAAATTGAAAACGGTCTGTGTTTAGGATCTCCTGTCCTCCAAGGATTCATTGAGTATCATTAGGTTCTCAACCCAGTACCCCGCCATAAGGTATTTCATTTTCATGCAAACTCATGTTCAAAAGTTGCATCGACCAGCTCGTTCAAAGAGACACTTTCTGTGTTATCATATACCGCTCGCTCCATGACATTGATATATAGACAGCGTGTATGATATTCCAGATGCCCTTGTGAGAAAATATGATCGCACTTCAACCAATCCAGGATTCTCTGTTTCATCGATTTGACAAATTCGACATAGCTCTCCAAGCGAACACGTAACGATGACTGCATTTGTTTCTTCTGAGTTCGATTCCTGCGTCCTCTTTACGAAAAAGGTTTAGTATTTCGATATCGTCATTTAAATCATCATCGGTGGATCTTTGAGCAAGGTTATGCAAGATTTTCCATTTAACAAAGTTTTGCTGATGGGTTGTAATTAGGTTCTCGATAGCATCGAGGTCTGCCTTTCTTTTGACATGAGAGTGGATGCATAGTTGCTTTAGCTGATGAGGAATATGATCACTCAATGTGCGAGAGATCATATGGAATTCACTATTGTACAGCATCCCAAGAAAGTCGGCAATATCGGTTAAGTACTGAAGCAAAAGTATACCCCGTGTTATGTCTCACAATACCTCGTCGTCTCAGACTTAAAATTGGATACTTCAAGTGCAACCAGCTGGCTTAAACTCACTGTTGACTTTAGCAAATGCGACATTCGTGCCGCTTTATGGTAACTCCCACAAAGTCACATATGAGTTGGACGAAGCTTGATTTTCCATTGTAAAAAACTGAAGAACAGAATTCCCCACAACTATAGCAATCTGTAGAAACTGGTCCCTAGAGATTGCGTCATAAAAATATATTTCTTAGATGAGCAAAACTCCAACTTTCTCAGACTAGAGTAACTTTTCAGGTTTATTATCACACATGCAAGTATTTCAGCAGAGTCGAATATCTCATTAGTATTTTCAGCTTCATGTATAATTTCGAGTTCAACGAGATTGGGGCTGAACTCGAAGTGTTCCCCTGATTTTTCAGCTTGATGTATCGTCACGCGGCAAACTAGGGCGTCTACCTCCAATTGTGCTTTCAAATCGTGTTCATCAACATTCCAATATTAACGTCTCTCACGACCGTCGCACCGTTTTACCTTCATGCTTTCAATGCCTGGTTGTCCATACCCTGAGCGCAGTGCTAGTGATCGTGATGTTTTTGGATAGGCGACTAACCGCCAATAAGTAAAGCCTTTTTGACATGCAGCAAAACGAGAAGATACTTTCTGATGAACGTTCGTCTTGGACCATTTGATCGGGCCCTCAAGACCCAGAAAGATTATAAAAAAGTCACATCAGATTCCTCTTTACTTCCACTCTTCGCAAGATACCCATTCGCTTTGGCTCTATAAACGTCCATAACTCTCAAGGTATCATCAGTCTTTTCCCAAAGCTGTTCAAATAACGAATCAAAAGTTTTCCTTGAACTTGCCTTCGAAGTTAATGTGGAGTTCTGAAGAGAGGGTCTTGCCAAAAGATGTTCTGCACCTAATTTCACAACTGACAATTTTCAGTCCATCTTTTTGCACCCGATTTCTATCTGTGCTTATACAATTTTCCGGAGCGATAAAGGGAAGGTCACGTTTTCCATCGAGTTTGATTTGTCATGGGGGTTTTCATTTTATACTTAGGCGCCTTGTTTTGTGAGTCTAGCCACCAGTCCGAGAACAGGGGAAACTTCCAAGCAAATTGAAAAAGAATTGAGTGAAAGAAACAGAAAAAAAACCAAAGAGACCCAAAATCTTAGCCGCCAGCAAATAGTTGAGTCTTTGTGATTTGCGAGTGAACTTAACAATAAGGGCCCTTAAGGAATCTTCATACCCTGGTCATTCTTGTTAAGACAGATCAGATAACACGCGGTCATGTGACACGCGGAGGGGTCTGGCAGTTTGGAAAATCTGTAGTGAGCACAGGGCACAGAGCACAGGGCACAGGGCACAGGGCACAGGGCACACTGAGGGCCTGAGGCCAAAGATAGACTGACTACTTATGTGAAATATGGCTTAGGCGTTTTTCGTCTAGAGCACAGGGCACAGGGCACAGGGCACAGGGCACAGGGCACACTGAGGGCCTGAGGCCAAAGATAGACTGACTACTTATGTGAAATATGGCTTAGGCGTTTTTCGTCTAATTCTCTTATCGATGAAGAGTTTGTTCATCTTTGGTATCTTGCGTTCCGGTGATTTGCTCAGTCGATATGTGAGCTCACGTGGAACTGGTCTTAATCATGAAGTGCTTTTCATAGGAGCGTGATTGACCAGATTGCATCTAGCCGTTGTCTCAATGAAATGCCCTGTCAATCTCAACTTTCCATATCGGCTATATATAACAAATATTTAGAACTTTTCAACGCGGGAACTCGGGTCGTGAGCTTTGAAGCGGCCACCGGGTCTATGGCCAACTCAAAAATCGTCACCAACGCCATTTACTTGGAATCTCCAACGCATATCCCAATAAGTCTTTGACAAATACTTCCAAATTAGGCACGTCTATGGAACTTCTCACCGAGCACTTGACCTTGACCAAAACCATTTCTGAGCCTTTGGTATACTATTGAAAGGGGAGTGGAAAGGTTCACGTCAGTGTTGATAGACCTAGAAAAGACTTCAAAGGGCTCCTTTGCGTCAGTCTACTCTTTGTCTCTTGACTGATAGTCCCAAGGGTCATGCTTTCATTATCTACACACTTCTTGCCATTTGAAAATTCAATGACAGAGCTGTTTCACTTATAACTGTGCCATCTGTGAATTCTCTTCAGAGTTTTTTCCCATTCGGCCACAAACGTCTCTTTGCATTGCAAAGCTTCGATTTATGCCGAAACACGCCAAGTAGAAGAATTTCCTTGGAAGTCATGTAATAGCCTACGCCATCATCTGAGTCTTTAAGTGGACTTGATGTCCTCAGTTTGCAGCAAGGCTCTTACTTTGATCTCGTCAATTACAAACTATGGCGAACACTGATTCGCGAACTACAAAACCAGTTCGAATCCAGAAATTATGTAGTCATCGATGTATTACTTACAGTGAACATACAGCTTTCGCAACACTAATCCACACTGACTCACACTGCTTAGTCCCACACACCAACGTGTTATGGACAGTGCTTTGGACCGTGTGCATCTCTTTCTAGTAGATACATGGGAAAACCCCTAATTTTGCGAATTCTATCTAAAGCTCGCCTCATTCTTAATTCACACTGGCCCACACTACTTAGTCCCACACACCAACGTGTTATGGACAGTGCTTTGGACCGTGTGTATCTCTTTCCAGTAGATACATGGGAAAACCCCTAATTTTGCAAATTCTATCTAAAGCTCGCCTCATTCTTGAGCAATGCAGCCGTTTACCCTGACTCTCTTCACCCCTCCGTCAGGAATGATTGTCAAAAGCACATGCGAAAACGGCACCAGCTCACTAATTTGAAACACATGCTCAGCATCCGGTCCAGTTTTCGAGTCGTGGACCAAAACAGTCCATTCGTCCGAATCGAATGCAGGAACGGCGTCGTTAGTACCTCTGAAACCCTTTAAGTTGATTTTCTGTGGGAAATTCCCCCGGAAATGGGCCGTGTCTACAACAATGCTTTTGATAGAAGTAAGTGCACCCAATTTAATCACCACCCAGTCCACATGCCCCGGCTCACGGGATCGCTTGGTTTCCCAGCCGTCTGACATGTCGTGGCCACGGCCAGGCAAAAGCAAGTTATCTGCACTGCCGAAATGTTGGTCGCTTACTTTCACGGCGACTCCTCCGTTTTTGACTGAGGCAAAATCAAGCACCTCGCATAAATCTTTGGGTGGGATCGGAAGCACCACCCCGTATAGTCTGAAACGAGCAATGCCTCCGTCTGGATACATTCTTAACCGGAAATGCGTGTAATTCTCACCAGTCAAGCCTTGTTCACGGGTGAAAAAGTGTCGTTGAGAAGGCCCGCACTCGGTTTTTTCAATGATGGGCTGCCATTGAATCGAGGCCGATTTCCAGTCCAAAGGCTCGGTTCCCAAGGCAAATCTCGCGCCTTCCACGGAAATATGAGGCGCGTGGTTGCCGTTGAAAAACGCTGTGTCGACCTCACATCCAATGATCTGGGCAGACGCCACGCCTGCTTTGATGACAACCCAATCAGCCTCTTCCGTATTGTGTCTCCTGGTCTCCCAGCCATCATACCATGCTCCTGCATGGGTGAACCTGGTGGCGTCTCTGATTGGGGGTTTGGGCTTGATCAAGTTTTCCGCAGCGGCAAACCATTCGTCTGAGAATGCCACGACAGATCCTCCAAGTTTTTCACCAATGACATCGGTATATTTAAGCACGACCTCGGCCTTGAATGCTTCTTCTGAAAGGACCTTACTCATTTTTGTTCAAGGGTGATCTTTGATTAATTGACCCGTAAATATTCACAAGAGGCCAATGGAAATGTATAAAGAACAGAAGCACGAGCAAATACACAAATTATATGCGTTTCAGCCGTCCCGGAAAAACCTCGTGTATCTATAGAAGATCTCACTACATGCGTCGGCACTTTCCGAGCATGCTGGTGGTGGATATAGTGATACGATAGGCGCGATAATGCGGAGACACGGACTGTGTGCAGGTCGACGCGATATCTTTCGGCAGACGGCGGGGCCGGCCCGAGCGAAAAGGCACGAAGGTTAGGTGACAGTCGTGAAGAGAGAGATAAGATACTGTGCACACCTTTTATCTTCAATTAGAAGTGTGAGAAGGATGTGTCCATTGCAAGTCGTAGCTGGAGCCGTGCAATCGATTTCTTTCTTTTTCGAAAACGTCCTCACATAATACTCTCAGTCTCATTTACTGCAGAACATATCGTAAGAGAGAGAGGTATGTAGAGCTATAATTAAGTAAGAAGTGAAATTATCGTACTTGGTTACGTCTCACAGTTAGGTTCAATGCCATATGCCTTTGATATTGGGGTTCAAATTATTCAAGTATCGGCGGTCGTCGAAAATCTTTAATTCCTACAACTCTCTTTACCATGAGCTTTGGGAATTGGAGGACATATAATTGGAGGTGCTTTCGACAAACTGTGATTTTTTTGCGGTTATGGACTCTAGTTTGTCTCAAATTTTGCAATTTCAATATATGTCACCGACCAATTCATCAAGTTTTGTAAGTGTTCAACGAAATTTTTGGGAAATACAAAAGAGTGAGTACTTAGGAATTGAACCTTTACTCTCTGCTTGTCTCCTGAAGACGACATCTAGAGCTCAGACGATATTTAAGAGGCAATATAAAAGCATGTATATGAAGGGTATAAGTTTTATAGCGTAAACTTCGAAAAGCACTTTAGTATTCCATGCGATCTTGATGCAATTATCGGGGGATGCAATTATCGGGGGATGCAGTTGTCGGGGGATGCAGTTATCGGGGTATTGCACTGAATGTCACTCTCTTTTCTCGGCACCAATTTCGAGAAGGCTCAGAGTAAAAGTATATATTGACCCAGAACCATCATCTTAGTTGGTTGGCCCAATAATATATTAATATTTGCCAAATTTAAATGCTTTTCGCCCAATACCTAATTTTCCAGGCCCAAGCTGGTGTACGGGTGTGGAATCCCTGCTCACTCAGTTTCAAACAGTGTTGTGCAAAAGTAGTAAATCGCGAACATGAAATTCATGCATAGTAACATAATATCAAAATATATTGCATATTATAGCCATGATTATTATATTGTGCACGTGCGCGAATCGCTATTT
>JAKTYA010000220.1:0-45964 GCA_030561745.1 Metschnikowia gelsemii
GCATTGAACCTCATAAGATCATGGGAGTTTCGTTTAAGGGGCAATGGCCAGTCATCGAGGAGATATTCTGAATTTATTCTCGGAGGAGGAGTTCCTGATGGTGGCATGATGTATCCGCTTATTCACCGCGTATATCAAATGCAAAGATTGGGTTTTTACCTTTCTAATGTGATACTAATTTGACTCCCTAAAAATATTCATTGCTACTGTATATAGTACGCGTAATTTACGGCGTACCGTACGGAGCCTTACGCTGGGCCCGGGCGTAATCGTACGCGTGCATTGCAAGTAATTTTACTTCGTACGTACGCGGCATTGTACGCGTACGCGCGTTTACGGGATTTGCTCAACACTGCTTTAGACTGGACTTGGAAGTGATGGCTCTGGCCTCTCGGCAGAGCACCCTTAGCCATTGGCCGCGTAAAATTGTTGCCGCAATGACGTAAAGAACACGAGACATTGCACATATACGAGATATTGTACATGTTCAGAATTTTTTTCATATTTTTGAAGTCTAGGTCAAGAAAAAGCGGCTTGTTCTCTTTCTGAGGGGATCTCTTCAATAGTCAGATAGGTGTGCGGGCGCTCGCGACTCTCCTCTAAGAACAGTTCACTGGTTTTGCTCTGAAAGCGACATTATGCCCGATTTTTGGATTTCGCTAAGTCCAAAAATTGGATTATCTACTTGAAAATGACCCAAGAAGATTGAGTGGAATCCCATCATGTAACTATTACCATAGTCTTAATCTTTCGTGACTCAAAAATGCCCTTCTCATCTCGGCATAGTTTTTAACGCGCACCAAATCGAGTGAGAATACATTCTATGGCTGCGCTTAAAGAGAGTTGCACAGTTCCTGGCCTCTTACCTCCCTGACTTCTTACCTTCTTGGCCCCTTAACTTTCTGGCCTCTTACCTCTGGTCTCTTATCCTTTTGAACTCTTACCTTCCTGGCCTCTTACCTCCCTGACTTCTTACCTTCTTGGCCCCTTACCTTTCTGGCCTCTTACCTCTGGTCTCTTATCCTTTTGAACTCTTACCTTCCTGGCCTCTTGCCTTTTTGAAACACGCCACACGGTCCAATAAACGCCATTTTACGCATTATGACCACCCAGCAACAGGACCTTGTGTTTTTTGACGATCACAGCCTCGTCTCGGATAAAATTCTTGGAGGAAAGAGTCATTCATTGCACATTATAACGCACGCTGAGGGCACGCAGCCTGCTTGGCTAATCAATACTTTGGTTGAAAATTGTTTGGTAGGCACTGCCAATCTGGTCAACAGAGAGATGGCTCAAACGCCGCAAAGCCGGGCTCTGGTGACATACGTTTCATTTCTTCATCCAAAAGACTTTGTGTTGAAGAGTTGCCGCAAACAAGGCTTGGACCTCGAAAACACCAAGGATTTCTTCTTTGTGGACTGTTTCAGTGAGCTCTTCACCAACAAAATCACAGTCCCGTCTGCCTCAGGTGATCAAATTGAGGGCCTTTTTTCGGGCATTAACAATCAGGTCCATTCAAATCCTCGAGGCAAGAAAGTGGTCATCGTGCAAGCGCCAGAATTGCTTCTAGCTGCAACGGATCTATCAAGCAATGATTTGGTGTATCATCTACAGAAAATCAACCAAAATTGCGACGTTTTGATCGTTGTGGTAAACACAGACGAGTCTCTAGTTGACTTATCGTCAGTGACCCCAGCAGACCCGGTGTTCAGAATCACAGATTTTCTTGTTAAGTTGCACCACAAATCCTCGTTGAACGTGAACATGCTGCCTCTTGCCACAGGAAAAGCGAAGGATATTACAGGCAGTTTGACGGTATCAAGAGGCGCCTTACCTTGTAACGATGAGGTTCTGGTTTTGGAGAAGAATTATGTGTTTCACATATCGAAGGAGTCGAATGTGAAAATTTATTTCAGGTAAAAGATTTTCAGGATGAGTTGAGAAGGTTGGTAACTTATTGGTCAATAGCTTGATCTGATGGTTGTATGATTCGTGTTTGCCGAGAGATTTGAGTGCAGAAGTTTGTGGACCTGACTTCTGCAGCTTGCCCAAAGACTATCGAAGATTTTGCCGAATACTTGTTTTAATGTGATTGCGAAACTAATCAAATTGAAAGTGGTGAAAGTGGTGTTATGCTCAATTTAAACTTTTTCACACACAATTCCGTCAATTGCTTCTCGGTATCGAAACTATGCTAATCCACCTTCAAAGCTGCGCCTATGGAATACTCAAAGTTCGTGCTGATACTGACGATAATTATCGTGACATGCAACGAGCTTGTTCGACGGTACTGAGGCCTATAATATTTCCGCCAAGTGTTTTCGGCGATTTTCGGGAAGTTTTGTGGAAGTTGGCTGCGCAGTGTGGACCGAATGATATTGCTCAATATCTTTCTTAAAGATCTTTGTATTGATCTAGTCACTAGACTCTTTCCACTGGGAAAGGAGGCTAACGTGTATTCCTAAATATTGGCAACAAGTACTCAGAATTTGATCCCCTTTGAGCTCGCCGTGAACCGAAGGCCCGTTAAATTACGACAAGTTTTTGGTCACACATAACTTCGAGGACATCAAGGTATATACTTCAGTCGACTTCGGATATTCGGCTTTGCTATAGAATCCCGAGAATCAGCAGATGTTTATGGTTCATCACTCGATTACGTCTAACACGGGGTGCTCCCAATGTCTTTCGTGTAATGAGGGAATCATAGGCAATGACAGCATACAGAAAATTCAAACCCTTCGGAGAGTCAGCTCGAAACATCTCTGCTAGCTTGGATTTCGAAGCACGTTTTCCAGATGAAATTTCGATGGACATTCTAGAACTCCAGATATTTCACCTACTACACCGACGCAAGAAGTCTAGAGAAGTTTCTCATTAAGTGTCAACTACTTTTTCCATTATATATGAACTGGCATCAATAAATCGAATCATTGATGCTTTGGTTTCTCGCTTTCCATTTCACAATTTGTGACGAGTTCTGTGACGATGACTCTTATGCGAACCATTTCACTCAAAGATCAGCTTTTTTCAAATATTCCCATAATAAGCTTCTATCTCTTTGAATCTAATTCTTTCAGCCCTATGTGTCTGTTATCTTTCACCTCTTGGCTCATGCTGACCGTAACTGGTGTAAAAACTTTCTTGCGCCCCTCACCTGTCGGCGTCTTTCTCAATCTGGCAGTGAAGCCTTCTGTTTAATAGTGAACTCTTTATCTGCTGACTCTGTGTCATTGAACTCTGTGCCTGTTGAAACTGTGTCTGTTGAATCTGTATCAGTGAACTCTGCAGCAAACCCCTTGTCGCAAACTTTGTGTCAGTAACTCTATATCAGCGAACTATGCATCAGCAAGGAAAATTCTGTGGTTTCAGCTCCCGTCCTTTTGTGCTTTCAAAGCCTTGCACCGCACTTACACGAGAGTTCTTTTCTTCTCCATAGAAAACTTTGAGCAGCCCAAATAAGCCTCGTTAGCTAAATTTGGATAAAGTTGTCACCGTAGTCTTATATTCCTTCGGAATCGCTATGTAATTCTCTTTCTGCTAAACGGTGCCATGCAATTCATCGAGTTCTGTGCGTGCATCAGATTTCGATTGCAGCCAAACGATATCATTTCGCCGTTTTGTGTGAAGACTAAAAGCGGCCATTTTCGTGAGCCAAAAAAGAGCCAACTGGATACGGCATGCACCTGTAGATTACTTTGGAGGCTTCTGAGTAAATATCGTGGGTCAAAATGAAAACGTGTCCTCACTTATTCAGCTTCCGAACATTTGAGCTGCGGCCAATTTCGACGAGCTTGGGGCACAATTATCATGTATAACTAAACCAATGTTTCCAACTGTTCTCTAATTCGATAAAATACAGGCTTTTTACGGAAGCCCGAATAAGTTTTATTCAAAAATTGAGTTCAGGCTGTTGAAGTTTCAGTGGATTAGAGATTCTCTCTCGCACCAGATCCGAGACCTGATGTTTGACCTTAGAGTCATGGGCCTCAATTCATAATAATCCACGTTTTTGAAAGTATAACCCAAGTAAATTTCAAACCATTCATATCAAAAATGAAAAAATGATTGTATGTATTATTGACATGCCTAGCCCTGGGCTTTTTTGAATCATGCAAGTCTGCTCAAGCCTTGGCGCACAATTTCTTCACCTTTAACAATCGATAAGAGAGCGGCACACACATTTCACATCAAGAATGAGCTATAATGCAATTGAACATTCTTGATTATCGAAATTTTATCCACTATTTGTATCTGTTAATATACAATGGCTCTCGCGAAGGTCACTCCAGCTCAAACAAATCAAGAGGCGAACGACAGATTTCATTAAATCTGAATCGCCCAATAACGTTGATCTTTTCGGCAGGCCTGCGACAATCTTGGAGAGCGGGCCTTTGCCTACAGATCCTCTATATACTATCTGGTAACTTCCCTATTTGACTCTTAGCATAACGAGTTGGACTTGCGGACCAACAAACTCAACCAGGGCCCAGTCGTGTATGGACCAGCTGCGATAAAGCCTCTGGACGCCCATGACCAGTCTAATTAAGCCCGTTCCTCAAACTACCTGCCCCTTCATAAAACTAGAAAGCGTTAATTTCCTTGCAATTCTAGCTCTTATAGACCTATCGCCATAGCGGATTCAAAATGGTTGCTTGTTCGTATTAATTCAACTCCTGCTATTTATGGTGGCTAGTCCTGAAGGGGAGAGTCAAGCGGCTACGGAATTACAAAGACACTTTGCAGCCACCATCGGATTTGCTATACGAGGGACGCCAAATGTTGAACTTTTGAGGAATAGACTTTGGTTTTGCTCTTTTGAAAAAAGCATGTTAAGTTTCGATGCTTCTTCCCCAATTGTCGATGAAAACTTCCAAACGTGCACCCATGGTAAACACTTTATCAACTGTGTCACAGAAGACGTGTACTCTCAAATACGGGCACTGATGGTAAACACTTCATCTTTGATATTTTCAACACGAAATGGGCATTCTCAAATATGTGCACTCATGGTAAGCACTTCATCTTTGATATTTTCAACACAAGATGGGAACTCTCAAATACGTGCACTCATGGTTTAAAATTTATATTTGATCTTTCAACACAAGATGGGACCTCTCAAATACGTGCACTCATGGTTTAAACTTCATCTTTGATATTTTCAACACGAGATGGGAACTCTCAAATATGTGCACTCAAGGTTAACACTTTATCTGTGAAGTTTTCTACAGAAAGTCTCGAATATTGAAAAGAAAGTACATGAAATTTCTAAAAAAGGGGTCCATAATATTCTAAAAATGGCCAGATCACCGAGGTCCATCTATTCTAAACGAATGTCTTAAGCTTAGATCAACAAGGCGAAAACACCAGCAAATCCTGCGGCGCCCACGACGGCCTTGGCAGCACCGCCTTGCGCAGTCGTGATGGAGGCGGCAGTAGAGTGTGGGGCACTAGTGGACGTGCCTGTGGAGCTAGTCTTGGTGATGAGAGTGCTTTCGGAGTGAGGAGCTTGCGAAGTAGATACTGGGGCGGTAGTCACCGGGGCAGTGGTGACAGTGGTTGGAACCACGCAAGGCTCAGTGAATGTCAATGTGGTAGCTTCACTTACAGTGACCACAGAAGGAGCACACTCGTTGTTGCTGCACGTGGTGACAGTGACAATGGTTGATGCTGGGCAGTATGTGGTGTAACCAGTGACAGTGGCCTCAGTAGTGATCACAGATGGAGCGACCTTGGAGGTTGATGCAGGTGCGGAAGTTACCGTGGTGGGAACGACACATGGTTCAGTGATTGTCAATGTGGTGGCTTCGCTCACAGAGATAGTAGAGGGAGCACATTTGTGATCACTACACGTGGTGATTGTGACAACTGTGGAGGCTGGGCAGTATGTGGTGTAACCAGTGACAGTGGCCTCAGTAGTGATCACAGATGGAGCGACCTTGGAGGTTGATGCAGGTGCGGACGTCACCGTGGTGGGAACGACACATGGTTCAGTGATTGTCAATGTGGTGGCTTCGCTCACAGAAATAGTGGAAGGAGCACATTGGTGGCTGCTGCACGTGGTGATGGTGATAACTGTGGAGGCTGGGCAGTATGTGGTGTAACCAGTGACAGTGGTGTCAGTAGTAATAACAGTTGGAGTTGCCTCGGAGGATGATGAGGGGGACGATGTTACCGTGGTGGGAACTACACATGGCTCGGTAATCGTCAAGGTGGTAGGCTCACTCACAGTTATGGTAGAAGGAGCACACTGGTGGCTGCTGCACGTGGTGATGGTGATAACTGTGGAGGCTGGGCAGTATGTGGTGTAACCAGTAACGGTGGTTTCAGTGGTAATGACAGAAGCGTTGGTCCAACCGAAATGCGAAGAGTAAGGAGAAGGTGAAGAAAAAGCAGCAGGGGTAGTGCTTGGTTCAGATGTCCACATGGGCTCTGAGCCATAAACGAGGGAGTCAGCAGACACAGCTGCAATGGAAGCGAGAGCGGTTAAAGCGAAGGTTGTGGATTTCATCTTTTTGGATTGGTTTATAACTGACACTTAGATCATGGTCGTGGGAATAACTACTTTCTTATATAGACCTACGGATATGGAGCGTTTGGGAACGCATAGCCAAGAAAGGAGGCACCTTCTACACTGATTTCGTCAAAGAGATCTAAAAATAGACCGTGCAGCAGTTGGAGGAAACGGTCGTTCGCTGAAGTGTGCCTGAAGGCACGGAAAAAGAAAAGTGGACATGCAGGAAGCTGGTTACTAGGCCGGTTCCAAGTACAAGGCTATCTTATTAATGAATAAAGATACCGAGTACACAAGCAAACCAAATTGAGGGTTTCTTGCCTTTAATTTACCCGGTACGCTTTCTGTACAGTTGTCGGGTCAAATTAAAGTATACGGATGGACATACACTGTGGACGTGAGCTTCCTACTTATAGGGGTAACCTTAATGTTCACGACAAAACAGTCGCGCTCACACCTGTAAGAAGCACGACTAATCGCCGCAGGACTAAACCGCGAGTTTACAATTTTCTATTTTGGGGTCTGGCTAGCGGTGTCAAACCTCGGTGGAAGTGATTACTCAATATTCAGAGAACCTTTAGACGCATCTACTTTGTTTGCGGCACTCTTTAAAGTACCACGGAAACAACGCGCAAAGTTCCTAGGTAATTTATTGTCTAAGAAGTGGCACCACGGCTTTTGCTTTTTCTCTTGCAAGCGATATTAACACATGTGCCGTTAAGCTCAAAGTATTTGCTGCCTGAAATACCCAATTTTTGAAACTTACCCCATGAAGCCTTAATGATCTGGATCACACGCATTACGAATTGTAACGCCGTTTGCGATAAGTGCGCATGAAAGAAACTTCACGAAAGACCATTTCTGCATAACCCGGAACCCTCATTTGCGAAAGCAATTCGCTAAAGTTTTGCTAACACATTTTGTCAACACTTTTTGTCAGACTCAAGTTTGAAAGTATTCGGACAAATTGGGTGATTACTTTGAATAAATTGTGTGAGTTAAGAGGCATCAGGCTTGGGTGAATATTACTATGCACGCTTGCTTCAAAATCTATGGCGTACATTCTTAATCAGCTGCATGTGAAGCGGAAAGGAAGCGTGATAGTCGAGTTCGATAGTCCTCGTATCGATTGTGTTTTGAATTCTTTTCGGTTCCATGACCAGCCTTCTTCCGTTATTCGTGGCCCCTCGCCCCGTGAAGATGTGAACTTGTTGGTAAAAATAGCAAACTCCTGATTTAGTTTAAGCCATTTTGCGTTCTGGATCAAGTACTCTTGGTTCGCACTTTGGGGCTAAGAAAATTACTCGGGCCAGACGACTTTCTCCTAGCAGCTTGTGACAATTATTCACAGATGCCAAGGAGCAAGGTGCGTCACGTTATGTTCCAGACATCCAATTCATTCGGTTTTGAGTTCAATGGTTCAGCTGGAAATTAAAGAGTTTTTTCAGCCTTCGGAAGAACAAATTAAAGGCAGCTATCTATAGCGAATTTACCCTTTCTGCAGCACTATTTCCGGTACACTCTCAATGTTTTGGAAATCAACCTTGCTACCTTTTGAGTTCAAACAACAGAACATTTGAATTCAAAGGAAAAGCTCTTTGAAAATTGGGTGTTTTCTCAAGTTTCAGATTGTCTATTCTGATTTCGCTTCAAAATGCAAAATGCAATATACCTAATCAAAAGCTCTTCATTTATTTGGCTCCACTGACGACTCACTAACCAACTGACCCGAGATTCGCGAACGCGAAGCCTGTGTGGTTGCTGGTAGTGACGAGCCTGCATACTAAAGATGAGCCCCGCGATTAGGTGCCTTTTTGAGATAAATGTCAATGAATGACCAACAAATGATCAAAAAAGATGCGCCCTCGGACTAGCCAGCTCTCGCTCTATATATACATCGGGGACTAGATGGTCCGCTGGCTTGAAATTCCCCTTTGTATCGACCCTTTTTCCCCTTTTTATCGATTGTGAATGGGAATGTACGGGTCTGCAGTCACACGCCGTCGTGGCACTATTGATTATTTACCAGCGCGACGCGAAAAGCTTAGCCTTGGCTCGCTTCTGCAGGGCTCAGCTTCCACAGGGCCCAGCCTCCACTTCACAGGGCCCAGCTCTCCGCCACCTGCACAATTCTTAGGAAGTGGACATGTGGATTGCAAACTATTGCAAATATCTGACCATTTTCAAACACTTACGTTGCAAACCTAAACTTTGAATGTCTCTTTATCTGGTAAAAAGTTAATAATCGAAAGATTCGGAAATTAGTTGATTCCGAAAGTTTGAATGGCAAATGGGGCATACCGGGCCGGGAACTTTTGATGATTTTCGAAACAGAACAGCCATATACGTGTTATGAAACGTGGCTGGTGTGACCGCTATCGAGTAAACTGGTACACATAACTATACTGTAAAATGAACGAATGTCAGGACTGGCGTTATAGGATCACATACCCTTTGTTGAATATTGGCGATACTGCACGCTCGAAAATGTCGGTGACTTCCGATTAGTATTCCGATTAATTCTTCTTTGGTATTCGACTATTGATGCAAAGAGCAGGTGAGTGTAAGTTTCAAGCATCTGAATAGTTCCAGACCATTTTTTATCGCACCTCTGACTTTCATAAATAATGACTTCAGCTTTCCGGGCGCAGACAATGAAGCATGTTTCTGTAAGACGAGGGAGGCTGTGTCTGTCCTTGGTACCCTTTCTTTTAAGGGTAGACCTGTTTGCAGATAGTACTTTTGGATACTTTGGCTTGACATTCGAAGTCAGTCTAGATCATCACTTCCAGAATAAGCTCTTATTCATCCGTTCTAGGAATCAGCACTCCACTGAAATACATTGTACGGCAGATCTGTGCACCTTATATTGTTTCTGTACCGTCTATTCTTGACTTTAAACAATGGTGAAAGCGGAGCCCTTGATCCTCAAACCGAAACCGGCCTATCTTTTCCGACACAAACAATGGCAACTTGACTCCTCATGACATGGCAAAGTCTCTTGCTGAATCTAATCTTGGCAATCTCCACAATGCCTTCGCATGTCATGACGGTCATCCAGTCACTTGTAGTGACGTCCTTAATCAGAGGTGCTTTCTGCGGGAGATTTTTCAAGGGTTTACTTCCTATGGCAACGTCATGAAATCAGAACTCATCAAGCCATGAAGGCTTTGGGTACCTGGATATTGTTCTTTATGGGTGTCAAATAATTCAAGTAAGCAATTATCTAGTTGCAAAGGTCCAAGAAAAATCTCGAAGACGGCAATGAGTTTCTAATTTGGCAGCTACGGTATTTCTTAAACACTTATGCATCGAGGAAGGTTCTGAAATTCTGTGTTCGCAATATCTGGAAAATTACTCTTATTAATTTCTTGTGTTTCATTGTTCAGATCTAGAAGCACAGGTACAGCCGATTCTTTACAGAATTTCATATTGCCGTCATCATCATACTCTGTCACGAAGACTCCGTTTCTGGAATCACATCTCAGAAAGATGTAATTCGTAAAACCATTTGGAGCATGGATAGCCATACACCATGTGATGAAGAGGTGAGCTCAATAGAATGTAACGTTTCAATTTCATAAGTCGTGCGAAACGATGCATATCGAATCTTGAGGCAAGAAGGTCATTGTTCTCGTGGCGTAATGTTTTGGTACTATACAATCGATTCCACGACTATGGTGATCCTTCTGTGAACTCAACTCAGCACTGGCCATTCGAGGTACCCAGTTACGACCAGTGACATATAAAGTCAAGTATTTCATTGCTTTCAAGCGTAAAAGTACTATTTCAATCAGGAATTAATGGAAGATGTTTTTGGTTCTTCTTCCTTTATTTTATGCCTTGTTAGTGTACGCGATTTCAAATGTGTCAAGGTCGATGGATGATATCTTTGCTGTGCCATGGGTTGCAGTGCAATATACTTCAAATTTCCCTAACCAACATTTGATTGAGCCTCTCACCGGCAAAGTACGGGGGTACTTCTTTTTTGACTCATCAGGCCCGTACAATCGTTTTCTTCAAGCATCTCCTGGCGTTATCTTGCAGTTTGGTGTTGACCATATATGGCTGGAAGACTCACTCAAATTTGCTAATAAGACGATAATAGTTCGAGCTTCACAAGAAATTAAATATCTTGAATTACTTCATGAGCTTTTCTTTTTCCCCTCAAGACTTTCTTGTCTCTTTTCACCAGATCAGGAAGGGTATTTATACCTCAAAGTCAAGAATCCGCAGGGTGATTCAACAATGCCTTTCAGCATATCTGATTTTCAAATTGGATGCAGAAGTGGTGACATGGCTTCATTAAAACCACAGGCGAGTTTCTCGATTCCAAAGTGCAAGCCTGTCGAGCGGGATATCGTTGAATGGTTCGATCTAAGACTTTGGTTTGTCAGTGACAAAAAGAATGTTGATCTCAAAAACGACTATTTCATTGAGAAATGCAAAGTATTGGAAAGCTTGAGTAAGAAAAAGGATATCAGAAGGATCTATATCTATCCTGATAGACAAAGTGCAAAGGCAGCTAAGGCAAATCAAGGTGAATTACTGTTAAGTAGTTCATCAAAGTCAACGCCTTACCACAAGAACATGACATTTTGTTACCTAACAATGTGTGATGAAGACGACAGGGAAGACAATGAGGACAGGAGATCTGAGGAAGTTGAGTCACTAGTCCACGTGAAATTCCTATTCTCGCACACATCTTCTGACCACAACAAAGCAGGTCTCCAGAGAATTTCTTTGGTACCTTCTAGTCATCGCGAAATTGATGTTGGTTTGTTCCAGCTTGTGTCCAATGATTGTGATAGCAAAGCTAGTGTCAAAGGAGATGAGTATAAGAATGAGATTGTCGAGGAGCCTACTTTTAAGTCTGCGATACCTCTTGAACCTTTGTCCGCAAGAGATTACATACAAAGTCCAAATGTTGAACTTTTTGAAGCTCAGCCTGTGAGTAATCGTACAATAGGTGACCAGTTGCCAGACGATGATCTTGTAGGTTTTGAGTATCCAGACACTGCACTCCAGGGCAATGAACATTCAGACAAGAAGCTTCCAGATTATCAATCTCACACACTTGAGTCATCCGGTGACGAGATACGAGGTGACCAGCCGCCCGATGATGGTCCGCCAGATGATGGTCCGCAAAACGATGATCCGCAAAATGATGATCCGCAAAATGATGATCCGCAAAATGATGATCCGCAAAATGATGGTCCGCAAAATGATGGTCCGCAAAATGATGGTCCGCAAAATGATGGTCCATCTCCAAAAACCACAGGCATACAAGGCAGCCATTCGGTTGAAACTCAATCTCTGGGACAAAATTTATCAGTTATTGAAATGGACTATCAAACTCTTGAGAACAATCTTCCAAATATTTCAAGCTTGGAGGTGAATACTGCTTTCAGCCATAATGAAAGAATCCGACCCTCAGGAGTTGAAGCGAATATTCGTAGCTCTCACACTAACTTTGCTATCTATGAAGATCCACAGATTCATACATCGACAAAATATGGAAGTGTTCTAGATGTAGAGGCATTGAGTAGAACTCTGTCTCTAGAAACCTTGTCGTCACTTCCAAAGCTGTCACAATCATCAATCTCTGGACTGGTGACAGACCTGTCCTCGGAGATAAGTGATGAGAAATATCATGTGATATCAACATTTTTCGACTTTATTAAGAACATAATGGTCCTGAACAACACTCCGAATGCAAGCCCTTGTATCATGAAGGATGGTCTAGTGTCCCTGCAAGGACCTGGGGTATCATATGGCGTGGAAGATTCTTTTGATCAAGCAGAAGAGATTCTTACAGTAGGCTCTCTAGGAACCGGGAGTCTTGGTGAAGTCGAGACTGAATACCAAGACTCAATCACCATAAGTAGTGTCACAGGGGATCCTCAAGCTTTGGACATGACCTCTTCGGTACCTGTTTCGGACGTGCCAGGAAAAGAATGTCCTGAATTGTACACGATTTTCGCGGCCCCCTTAAGTTTCAAAGACAAAACGGAGATTCTCGTAAGCAAATTTCCGGAGATTGTCACAGATTTGGATAGGAATAATGAAGCAGAATCAAGGCACCGGACAACTCAATTTGCAACCGGGCGCGAAACCACTTTTTGGACCAGTATTTGTGAGAATACTGCTGTCGAAACAGGGTATCATAAACCAACGGAAAGCTATGCCACAAAAAAAGAATCTGGATCCAGTGGTCCTGATCTGAGATCTTGTTTTTCTGAGTCAAATTTTCTATCAAGAAATTCCGGCTCACATTTGATGCTTACTGGTAAGCAAGAGTTGAGGTTTTTCGCAATCTCAGTGTTGGCTTTTTTTCTCCTCTTTCCATGATCTGACAGCAAATTGCGAAATGATAGGACCTCGAAAATGGCCCGAATAAATTACTAGCGAAGTACCAATATTATAATTTGTCTTTTATTCAGAAAAACAATTATTCAATCTGTAGCTTTCAGACTTCTATAATGCTTTATTAAGTTGATTGACTGTCAAAAAAGAATAGTTCCTCAAGTAGTCAAGGTCAACAGTACGTGATCAGAGGCTTCAAGGTGTGCACCCGTACATCCACTTCAAAGAGTAAGCATGAGTTGATGGGCATCTCTAACCTCGACTACTACAACTGTTTTATGTATCATTGCCGAAATGGTTTACTTCTTCAAAGCTACTGTGTCTGGCAGTAGTGAGTACGACGAATTTACCATTGATAGCCCCTCTGCAGAATACACAATCTACATGGGGAGGGATAAAATAGAAAACGACCCATTGATCCATAAATCCCACCCTAAGAACCTATGGTTCCATGTAGATAAGCATTCCTCTGCTCATTTGTATTTGCAGCTAAGCCAAGAACAACAAAGTACGAAGTTCGAGGATTTGCAATTGGACGAAACGCTTTTACAGCAAATAGCACAGTTGACCAAGGCAAACTCGATCAAGGCCAATAAGCTAAACAACATCACCATCATTTACACCCCTGTGGACAACTTGAGAAGCGACGGCCTGATGGATACAGGCACAGTGACGTTTGTCAACCCACAGAAGATCAAGAGAATCCACGTATCAAAAAAGGAAAACAGTATTGTCAACAAACTCAACCGGACCAAGACGGAAGTCGAGACTGAGCAGTTTGTCAGAGAACAGGAGGACGTGGTACGTGAATGGACGAGAAAACAGAAGGAGGAGAGCCGCAGGGCCGAACAGCGTGCCAAAGAGGAGGCAAAATTGCACCAACAGCAAAAACTATTCAATAAAGATCCCTACGCAGACATGTTTACAGAGGAGAACCTCCGAGGGAGCAGTAACGAGTTTCGCAACGAGAACTGGGTTGAGGACGAGTTTTGGTGAGGAGTATTGGAACAAACTGTAGGTGCTTCAATATACGAAGGTTAACGTCATGTTGATTTCCCCACAGAACTCCTTAACGGAAGCTCGAATCATTGCAAAGTATTCCAAACTTCATAAATAAGTCACACACAGAAATAGAGAAATTGTAGTGGCATGGTTCAAAATCCAGCCCCGAAGGACTATCTACAAGGAATTTTCAATGATGTGTATTCGTGAGAGTGCGGTTCTAAATGCCTTTTATTATTTAATCTTGCTCGATTTTGATAGGAAACTTGCCAGCTTCTCTTTGATCGTTCCACCTGTCAACCCAGTCGACAGGACATAAGGAAGTGAACGTCTTCCAGAAGATCTGACATGGCTCGAAGTCCTCTCCCTTAACGGCAACACACTTATGGTAATCAACATAGTTTTGTGCACAGTGCTTGGTCTGATTCGTGTATGGGAATCTGGGGTCGAACTGCGGGGTCTCGAATTTAAATGTCTCTTGGTCAATGGCCATGGTGGATGGTTATATATAAGGCGTACGTAGAAGCGATCGCTTGTTAGAGGTTTTTTCTCACATCTTACGATCAAGTTCGCGAATCGCTACGTTCCATTGGTTGACGCTTATGTGCAGTCGCATGTGGATTAATTATTATGGTGTGGGCATGTGAGTATGAGTTGGCCAGGACGAAAACGGGCATAAGCCTTGGATGGGTGACTAGAAGATAAACAGCTAAATATGAGCTTAAATATGGGGAAGGATTTCACATTTGGGCCCCGGAAACCATGCAAGAAAATATAGCTCGATGCGGCCCATTCGTGGTTCCCCACCATACCAGATGCAGGTCGCTATACAAGGGCCAGGAAACTTCAATAGGACCCCGCCATTTTTGTGGATAAATCTCATGAGTTTCGCCCGAGCTGCTTAAATAACTATCTGGAAGCTTTCTTAAGACGTTGCTGAATTTTCCGGCTCATTTCCGTGAATTGTGGCTAGAATTGTGGCTAGAATTGTGGCTAGAATGGTGGCTAGAATGGTGGCTAGAAAGGTAGATAGAAAGGTAGATAGCTAAACTTCTGATCGAAACCCGAAAACACCACTTCCTCACTGAAACACTGTAAATCTTCTCATTTAAGTCCCATATAAATCATTGCTTGGCTTGTCTTGACCATTTAGATAGCTTTCCCTCAGCTACAGGGGTGTCTTGGACTAGTAGAATGGCCATCGATGCAACTTGGTATACCTTATGGCCGTGGATCTCTCGCAACACATCCCGGGCCGTCGGCTCACTTGACAGAGGGTCCATGGAGTCTTGTGTGGACTCGCCGTCATCGAGGAAAACCTGGATATTTTTCAAACTTGCCGACGGTTTATACGATGGATTGATGAGCGAGGAGTTTAAGGATGCTTTATTGAACTGCACCACGTGGCCATCTATTTGCAGCTTGACTTGCTCCGCAACTGCAATTGCTCGGCCAAGGTGCCCGCCTTTTCCTGCAATAAGCACGGCTTTATGGTTCCGTAACCCAGTGATGCTGGCCTGGACGTAAGCTTTGGCTGGAGACAGACCCACTATAAAGACCGCCTCGTCGACCTTTGCTGGCAACCCTAATTCCTTTACGTTATCCACATAGCTCTGACGACACGCTAGGCGGAACGCGCGGGCCTCGCTATCGGAAACGGCTTTTACTTTGTCGTTTACCATTTGAGTCGACGAGATTCAAATGTATTTAAGCTGAGGACGTGCGTCTCACGTCTCATGTCTCATGTCTCATCTCACCTCATATCTCACTGCACAGCGTGTGCCATGTGCACCACGTGAACCATGAAAAGTGCAGTGGTGAGAATTACGAGGAGTGTTACGAATATTACTGGCCGAGAGAATCCAATTGAAAATTAATTTCCTTCAGCTCAAAAATTCTAATTTTGAAGAGATTGAAAGGGAGCCTTTGTGCAGTCCTCTCCCCATCTCTACAAGGGCTTCGCATAGTGGTGCACAGTCTGATCTTGTGCTTTTAGCAAGATTATTAAGATTTTCAAAACGTTGACAATCTTCTTATGCTTCTTGCAAGATCATCAGGTTTATTAAACAGTGCACAATTTTCTTCTGTGAATTTCTCCTATCATCAAAACACGTAGCTATTTGAAAGTGCGATCACGAAGAGGGCCGGCCTTTGCGTGCGATCAGAGAAAGCACGTGAACTCACTGTCACTATGTTGCAACGCTTGATACAACTTCTGGTCTATTTCTTGGGGCGTATACGGGAGATCGGTAAAAAACCCCTCGACCTTTTGAATTTGT
The DNA here is from genome assembly GCA_030561745.1 of Metschnikowia gelsemii. Taxonomy (NCBI): domain Eukaryota; kingdom Fungi; phylum Ascomycota; class Pichiomycetes; order Serinales; family Metschnikowiaceae; genus Metschnikowia; species Metschnikowia gelsemii. The sequence continues at coordinate 16,162 of JAKTYA010000220.1, forward strand.
GCAAGAATCACTTGCACCAAATTCAAGCAGAAGTCATCCAATTTGAGCGTGTCACTAGCTTCAAACACCTCTACAAAGAAGTCTAGGTCGAGCTTCACATTGGCCAAAATCAGCACAATGACCCTCTCTTTTTCAGAAACGACTCTAAGACATTGCAAGAATTTAGACAAGAAATGGCTTTGGAGTTGTTGTATTATCGCCACAAATGTGCTGGTCTCAGCAATGGGTTTCAACACATGGACGAGTTTCACGAAATGCAAGAGGCAATCGTAAACAAATGGGTCTACCCCAACCCCCCGGAGAGTTTCGGTTGTTTCCACTGACTTAAAGTGCTTTTCAATCTTGCCCTCGATCCAGGTCTTCTCAATTTCATTGATGTCATCCAAAATGGTAATTTTCACCTTGTCCAAATCGGCAAATAGCTTTAAAGGCTGCTTCTGTAAAGAATTTTCGAAGAGCTCGTCAAACTTCTTGATTAACTTGGGAAAGATGAACTCTCCAAGAGCCGTAAAATTGTTCATGGTCAAAATCTTGTAAATGCATTTTTCGGTCTCGTATGGAACAACTCCCCCGTTGCTTAATGTAGCTTTTTCGGCAGAGAATTTTTTGACACTCGAGTCGATCAAGACGTTCATACTCCGCATAAATTGAATCTCCAAACTCACCAATATTCTTTTGCTGGGGTAAGGAGACACGATCCGCACGTCTGAGTTGATCACATTTTTGCGGATCAACAAGTTCGCCAAATTTTCCAAAACAAATATCTCATAGTAGTAGATCACTTGCATGAGTTTGGTGTATATCACACTCTTCATGTTTCTATCACCAAAAACGTTATACTTAACCCAATTCTCGAGATCAAAAAATTGAGAGCAGTCGTTTACCCAAGTCGCACAAATAGCTTCCAAGATTCTCTGGTCAAAAACAGAAGAAGTTTCCCTGAGACCCTTTATGTACTTGTTGGCATCAAAACTTCTGGTAGCATTTCCGATCTGAGCCGTATACTCCCCCAAAAGCGTGAGAAGTTTGCCAAAGCTTCTGGAAATTGCACTTAGGTAAAAGATCGTGGATAACGAATTGGTATGATGTGGAAGAAACGCCACGTAGTTCGAGGGCGTGACTTTCATTTGATCCGTTTGACTTCCGCAATCAAATATGCTCATGATCTTGCCGATTATTTTGCCTACTATTTGAAAGAATGTCGCTTGAAGCTGGCCATCAGTGTCAACATCATATTCACTTTCAGAATTAGAATAGTGCACGTAATTCTTCACGAATTTGGCCACGTTGCCAGCAAAGAATTCTTCAATATACCTAAGAAAATTTGTCAACACCAACCATGTCTCATTGATGATAGAAAGATCCAAGTTTTCATTGTTTCCAAAAATTTCAAGTATCACCCGCTCTTTTTCAGAGTCGATCTCCAGTGTCGTATATGTTGAGGACGCCCTGAAGTACTCCTCTACTCTATCGAACTTCTCGGCTATATGACTCACATAGGAGCCATCAGCACGCTGCTCAGAAAGCGAGGTTACGTACTCCTGGAGCTTGTTTAGCATCAGGGAAAATCTGGTCTCGAATTTCTCGCTCTCATACGACAATTCACTCTCCATTTTCGTCAATTGGGAGCGAAGGAATTGACTAATCGGGGCGGTGTTTGACTCGTTGATGCTCATGCGATGTAACCTATCGACAAGATCGATGAATTTCACGTCCAGCGTCAATTTCTGGCTACTATTCTCGCTCACCTCGTGATCGGTCGATAATAAATCCTGAAGACACTTTTGGCGGTATTCCTCGGCAATTTTCGACACCTCTTGATACACTCGGCTCAAGGCCGTATTTTGGATCATGTGTTCTTGCTCCAATTTACGTAGCGATGAATCGCCGGCGGATTGTTTGGCTTTGGCAATCGCGCGCTCTTGTCTTGCTTCGATTTCGGCTTGTTCCTTCAAGTACTTCTGATAATCGTTGATAAAACTATCGTTATCTCCCAGCGAAAGATAATCTATCAAAGTTTTGGGAAGATCGAACAAAAAGCGGTTGTTATTTATGAATTCCACTAGCCTGGTGATCTTGGCTTCCTTGGCATTATGATCCATGATGGGCCTAATCATGAGGGCAGAAGATACATTGAGATTATTGATAGATTCCTCTAATTCCGATAGAAGAGCCTCGTCGGCCTCAGCCTTTATTCTGGTTCTTTTAGCCGCTGGATTGAACACTTTTGACCTCTCGGAGTCTTTCTGCGCCTTCAGCTTCAGCTCGCGAAATGCCACCAAGATCTCATCGATGGACTTTTTGCATGCGAGAAAATCTTCGAAGTTTTCGTTTAAAACAGCCTTTAGTTCGGACGTTTGGAGACGAATGCTGGCATCAAGGCCAGAAAGAGACGATACCAAGTGCTCGATTGGCGTCTTTTCGTGTACCACAGAGAGATAAGCTTGCGGATTGAACTGCTGAGAGGAAACTAGGTACTTTTGAAGCATCGGGTCGGCGTCAGAATCCACCACGCCCCGTCTCACTAGCATTTTGGCCACGTTTTCTCCGCTTAACGGGTCTCGAAAGTCATGGCCCGGATGCGTATATTCCGTGAGCGAGTTCTCCGAGGAGAGAAATTCATCTAGCGCATCGTACTTCTCAGAAGAAGTCAAGTTTTCAAGTGGTTGTTGTGCTATGGAATTCTTGTTTGAGAGTCCATTGCTTTCCGTGGTCACAGGCAGGTCAAGGTCAGTTGTGCGATAGAATTGTAGAAGCGACAGCTCGTCGTCATTATAATTGAGCATGTCTTGTGTTTGGGTGGGTGATGGGCTTGAATACTGAATAAAGTTTTTTTCAGAAATCTGGACTTCTTTTGCGGATTGCTTAATCCTTAGGTCAATCTACGGGTTCTTTTAGAGTAGTGTCGTGACTTCGAGCGAGCCTTAGTGAGGCGGCTACTAATGTTGACTTGACTTTGGAGGTGCCGCCCGCGCGCGTGGATGGAAATTAAAGACAAAGAAGAAGCACACAAGGCACTAATGGTGGTTCGGAAATTATGAAAATATGTCAGGATATGGTAAATACGAATCTTTTAAGAATAGTCATAGGCAGACAACTATCTTTTGCAGGAGAAGGCGCCATTGCTGGAGGCCCTAATTCCCCATTACAACAACAGGCGTAAGCGCTCGTAAATTAGACTTCGAGACTAGTTTACTGATACAGAAATACTTTCATATAGTAATCGGTCGCCTCTTTATGTTTAAAAGAGAAATTATCTTTGACACAAGTCATTACGAACAAAAAATTCAACCTGTTTGTCACTGATTTATGTTCTTGCAGTCTCCCAAAAGGTCGTGGTTGTGCTCAGTACTTCATCCACCTCGCAGTTTACAGCCTGAGAGAAAGCACCCGTGCACCGTGTACACCCGTGCACCGCTGTACACCCGTAAACCACACACCCGTGCCTTCTTGTCTCAGGTGTACGGTGTACCCATCTCAGTCCGAAAACCCATCCACAAGAATCGGGTAACCCTCAGACAACTGATTTGGTGCAACCGGCTGCAAAATCCATACCAGATTGTAAATCCGGCGCTCTGGCGAACGATTATTTTTCTGGACAATTCAAGGTCGTTTCTGATCAATTATGCAAGGCCTGCTGGAGCTTGGCGGTGCTCAGGCTCTTCTCCTGCTTGGTACTACTGACAGTAAATCGACCTCTAAGGAAGGTGCTCACACTGAGGACCCATTACAGGATTGTGGGCAAGACGAAAGTCATGGCGAATGCGCAAAACCCGAGATAAATGGTATTGACGGCAGTATAGGCGACTCGAACTTCAACGGATCCGAAAGTTACGCCCATGAAGTAGATACTCAGAATGATCCCAGCCAGGCCAATTCACATTTATCAAACGAAGTTCAGGGCGGCAATACGAGCCCGATTATTCGGTCGCAAGGGAGCGATAATGCCGAGGTCAATGATCTCATGGACAAGGCCAGCCAGCTGTTGAATGATGCCGTGGAGGCTGCCGTGATGCGGTATGTGGGGGGCACTTTAGACACAGGAGAAGAGCTCCATGAAACTGGCGGTAACCATCTAGACACAGACGCACATGATGATGGGGAGCAGTCACGGAAAAGGGCGCGTATCAACCCGGAAGACTTGCTTTCGGAGTACCAGTGGGATAGGTTTTTGGAGGAGGAAGTTGCCGCTGGGTTCGATAGAGCAAGCCCGAAAAAGCGCCTGAGGAAAACCTTTGGTACTAACCATGATGCGAACCAGGATATCGACACCGAGTTGGTCAATTTGGACCACCATTCAGAACACGACCAGCTAGTGCATGCTGCTATCATGGGTGCGGGCGAGTTGGCCAAACAGCTCTCTTTACCAGGGTCTTCTCAACACCGGCTGCATAACCACATGGCAATAGCTCATGACCGCCGTGCTCACGGGCACCCGGAAGAGCATGACTCCAATGCAATCAATTACTTAGCACATGCTGCAACGGCACTTTCTGACGGACTCAAACTTGATAGACGCCCGGCTGTTCGTGACATCAAACGCTCCTTGAAAAAAGAGTATGGCCCTTCGTCTGACTCTGGAGACCTGTCAGGGGTGGCCGACTCCAAATACAACTTTTCTTCCCTAGAAAACTTGATCGAACAGGCATCCAATGAGGCTTGCATGTGGTACAACTCACAGTCGGACGCACGCGACCGTGGCCCCCGGCTTTTTTCCTCTGAAGAAATAGATATAGTGGAGCACTTTTTGCGGGGGTACTGTCACCTAAATAATCTCAGCAGAATGGATATTTGCCGGCGGGTGTGGTCCACGGAACGGCCAAAAGATAATTTCTGGGAGTCTGTGACGAAAGTTATTCCCTATCGATCCAAAGCATCCGTTTACAAGCATATTAGAAGACAATATCACGTGTTCCAAGTGAGAGCCAAGTGGACTCCCGAAGAAGACGAACTTCTAAGGAAACTTACCGAGACCACGACCACCAACTGGAAAGAAATAGGTGAAGCCATGAACCGAATGCCCGAGGATTGCAGAGATCGCTGGAGAAATTATATTAAATGTGGCGATAATCGGGCACTGAATAAGTGGTCTGAAGAAGAGGAACAATCACTCAAGAACATTGTCATGGACATGATCACCAACGAGTCGCAAACCGATAAGCCGATTCTCATAAATTGGACAATTGTCAGTGAGCGGATGAATGGGGTGCGGTCGAGAATCCAATGTAGGTACAAATGGAACAAACTTCTTCGGAGAGAGTCGCTTTCAAGAATAACCATGATGGACAGCTCCATCAAATTATGGATGTTGAACCAGGTCTCGGATTCAAACGTCACCGATCCCGATTTGATCGACTGGGATTACATCGTCCACATGTACCATGACATTCACAAAGAAAAAAACAAGATTCTTTGGACAACTGCAGATTTCAAGTTGGCGTTCGAGAAAATGAGGACTGCCGCCAAAGAACTTAAGAAACTTCCTTTTCAGGCGGCAGTGACGAAACTCATCGATTCGATTTACCTGGAAACCGTGCACGAGGGCAATGACAACATTGCCCGACACAACCACTCACAAAGCGCACCAAAGCATATTACTCACTACGAAGAACTACGTCCCAAGCCTACTGATCCCCGACGCAATGCAGAAAATGAAGCGGCACTGGTTGCAAATGCCGCAGTGGCCGCAGTATCTTCCGGAGTATCGGCACAAGATGCGCAACAACAAGAGTACAGTCTATGGCGGTGAAATGGCTTGGCGGTGAAATGGCTTGGTGGTGAATTTCCTTGGTGGCAAATTTCCTTGGTGGTGAATTGCCTTGGTGGCAAATTGCCTTGGTGATGAGTTGACTTGGCGGTAAAACACCGCAATTTTCACTTCAATTTTGAATCCCAGGAAACCATGTGGCTGATCTACATCCTTGCTTACATCGTTTATGACACTGGTTGCGACATTGTTAAATTGAATGTGGTGTGGGTCAAGCCAGGCAAATTCGCACATTGGGACACACCGAGAAGGTCAGGGCACTGAGGATAGTCGCGTGAGGCAGGCAGCATCTGATTCTGCGGGAACAGCCTGCACAAGCAAAATTTGATGTAAACATGGAAACAGCCTGAAACACACGAAATACAATGACAGAGCTAGTCAAAAATGCACTACCGGCAATGGACCCAGCGGAGTTCCATAGGGTACATCAGCGTATGCTTGAGTTGGAACTGGAGTTGATCGAGTTTCAAGAATCAAGCAAGGATCTCGAACAAGCGTTGGAAGACGAGCTCCATGCTCTCGAGTCACAAAAGTCGTCATTGATGACCCAGTTACAATCGAAAGACAAATTGATCTCCACGCTCAATTCTCGGGTCATTGGCCTAAATACAGAAATGACCGATCTTCTGAACTTGTTGCTGGAGAGCAACGTCGTGCACGAGAAAACCATCGCCGACCTCAAACAGAAGCTTGTGGCGATGGAAATCCTGAACGATGATTATCTCTCGCACGACCGTGTTGTAGAAAGCAAGTTGCAACTCGCCAATCAGTTCAACAACGAGCTTCTTGAGAAATTGGCAATGGTCGAGAACGATCTAGATATTGAAAGGCAAGCAAATGCTCAACATAGACTCACCATTTCCAACCTCAACAACGCTGGAAATTCCCAGCCAGCTCGACTTACCCGGAATAAACGTGATAGCACATATCGAGACTTTGCGTTTGCTGAGAGCACAATCTTGGATATCAATGAAATGCTCGCCACCGACCCCCCAGTGCCTCCGGTGCTTCTGGCAGAATCAAGCATGCCGAGATCCGAATCGCTATCGCGATTTCACGAACTATGTACCAAGTCCGACGTGCTTAGACAGAAGGTTGGGGAGGTGAATTCTTCATTTGCACACAAATCACCCCCGACAGCCGAAATGAGCAGACCCACAGCCACATCGCATCATTCAGAGGCTCTGGGCTCGTTTATATCCAAAACCACCAACGTCGCGAAAAGTTTTTCTGGGGGAAATACTCACCAAGAAAGTAAAAAGAGGGCTTCTGACAGTACCAAAGAGAGGTCGACTTTGAAGTCTGTTGATACACAACTAACGGCTCTGTCTGGTACAGAAATCAGGAGGAGAACTTCGAGAAAATCCAAGCTTCGGAACGTGATGAAGAACTTCTTGGTGTGAGTTTTTAGGCGAAGCCTTTAATACGAGAGGCACTGTTTATTTCTACGATGGCAATCCAACCATGATGTGGCACGCCAGATCTTAATGCTTATTGCCATGAGGCTTACTGCATTTTCACGTGTCTTCCGCTTTCACAGGCAACATTCTTCTTTTGGCGTCATCTCCGGGGAGTCCCATCAACCATGTTCAATCTCATCAGGGCCTACATCGGAATGCACTTTGAGTTTTCCTCCTCTCACTAGCATTGCGCGTCTGGGCCGAAATCTGACTCCCGCGTGGCAGTTAGATTTACATTAAGAAAAGTTGTAATAGAGAGGCACGTTGCAACCACCACGCCGCATCTCAGTAATAAATAAAAGAGCTTACATAGAACCTATTTACACCTTCATATTTATTTATATCCGAAAAACGATAATTGGTGTCCAAAACAAAAGTAGTGATTCTGGGCCACGCGCAGGTCACGTGATACACGACACTGCCAGTGAGCGGACTGAAATCTGACCGCCTGGCAGACTGGAAACATTCAACCACAACATTCAAGATACAAAAAAGACCATTGTTGCTTGAAATTTACCCGCAATGTCTTTGGAAATTTCACCCCTCAACGAGCCCTATACAAATAAGAAAACACTTGGGTACCTTGCGGACTTGGACCTCCGCCTAGCGGGACTCATAACCGCGGACCAGGGCCTTGATTATGGCGTCATTCTCACACAATTCGACGGGATATTGAAGCAAATGTTAGCTTTGGAGGCAGAATACTCTAAAATGAAGAGTAAGAGAGACCCTGTGGCGGATCTGGTGGAGCTGGCCCAAGGGAATGAACGCGTTTCACTCAATGTGGTGAAGCTTCTTTCGAAGAATCTCGTCACCGTGCTTGAAAAGCTTCCTAGCAAAGTTTACGATATGGCCAACACTCTTTTGGGCGAGCTTGTAGCGGAAGACGATGGAAAGATGGGCGGAACCGCGCAAATTGCGTGTGTTGTTTTGATCGATCTCTTACAAAGCTACCCTTTACAAGTAGCGTCGTTGATCAACTTTGCTGCTACGCAAATCTATAAAATTTTGAAGAAATCTCCTTTGGGCAACACCAGCGTGGTGTACTTATTAGGCGTGGTGGTCAAGGCAGCGCTGAAGTCCGACATCGATGACAAGTTTCTGGCCAAATTGGTTAAAATAGTGGAGAAAGCGCTAATGCAGCATCATATTTCCGTAGATGGAGCGTCTGAAACATCGCTTGTCGAGACTGAAAACGAGAGCAGTATACTTTTGGCTACCTACTACGTTGTGGCCTTGAAGGATCTTTTGATCTTACGAACCGCGTCGAATTACCAGAGCTTATTAGAGCTCTCTGCTTCGTCGACTTCCGGAAGCAAGTTGAAACCCGAAGCCATCATGTCCCAGCAGCACCAGTTCCAGCAATCTCTACTTGCCAGCCACGAAAAAGCGTTTCTTTTTTGCTTGCAGTCCCAATTCAGTGATGTCCGGAGTGCTATGGTCGATCTTCTTGCCCATTTATTCATAAACTTTGTTGCGTCCGGCAAATTCAATGCATCCGAGTATTTGCTCGGTCTATATCCGATGCCCAACTTGAACCTATGGAATGAGTCCTTGACCAGCAAAGTAGGCGCTGACGCCGAGCTAGTTGCAGAAAAAAGAACAGAGAAAAACTTGCTCTCAAGCCACGACAGCGAAGCGATCACGAGCTCAAACTTGAACACGCTTCTTCTTCAAATTGGCGTGGTGGAGACATTTGTCTTCCATATCCAGTTGGAGCTGTTGCAGAATAAGGACTTTCTTGCGCTGTCATTAACGAATATTATTGAGTCGATTTTGCTCAAGTTCGGCGGTTCGAACGACCCCTCACATATCCAAAACAACTCCTGGGCACGGACGTTGTCTCAATGGACTAAAGTGGTTGAGTTTCTTGTGCATGAAGCCGGCTCGCTGTCTCACGATACCTTGGCTCGATTTGTAATGCAACATTTCTCATCTTCGCAAGAGGACTCAGTTCGAGCCGATTCTCCCGATCCAAGAGGCGCGTCCAAGGACAAGAAACGCGAGCCCGGACTATTTCGGTTCAAGTCGATCAAGAAAAACAAAAAGAAGGGATCTGACCGAGGGCAAATCAACCTCTACACCAACCCTTACCAAGTGAAACTAGTGTTGGATGTGGTGGCTATTCTTCTACCCTATGGCGTGGATTTTAACTCCTTGATTCAAACGAAAGGAGACGAAAATGTGATCGAAGAAACCGATGAACTCGATGACGGTCTGGTCGACGAGGATGAAAACAAATCCACCACAAAGAGAAATAGCTTTATCAGTGATTTGCTCATTTCATTGCTTGCAAACGACTCGGAATATATCAGAAATTATAGTTTGGTGTGTCTTCTTAGTTACGCCAAAGTGAATCGATCAGAAAGTAATCGTTTGAGTTTACAGATGTTTAATTTGGTCAGCCAGGAGTTCAACAACCAAAGCCCAAAGGACATTTCATCACCTCCCACGGAAAAAAATATCACGAAGTCCGCCACAATTAGATTGCTCTCATATTCGTTGGCTTTGCTGGCTATTCTAAAGCAAGCAGACTTCACATTGCTACAGAACTCGACAATAGCCAAACTTCTTAGTTTCTGCACGCAGAACCTAAAACATAACAGCTCTGTGGGGCTGAAGAACATAAAAAATGGCGCATGTTGGATTGTTTTGGCGGCCTTGGTGACATTTTACCACGAGTCCGAATTCGTGAAGTTAAACTCATCCCAGTTTTTGGTTTTTTGGAAGAACTTGTTGACATCCCAATTTGTGAACTCTGGTTTATCTGGCGAATCCACATTGAATGACCTGGCAGACGTGATACAGAATTTGAAGCTCAGATCTTTCAGTCTTCTTTGCTTGTTGAACTATATATCCACAGTCGAAGTCACCCCCGAGCTATTGAAACACCTCCAGTTTCTTTTGATCAAGTCTCATAAGTACTTGGTTTATCTCGAAAGCAACTTCGAAGAATTAGGGTTGGTGACTGGATTCAGTGCCTTGGCATTTAATGAATCCGAATACAATCCCAACTTGGTCAACAGTTTCATATTTTCGAATCATATTGACAACAGCAAAGTCTCGACTGGAAACCAGTTGACGAGTTTGATTCTTTACAACAAGAAGATCGTAATGCAAGGGTTTATCAAAATCGCGCATTCGCTTAAAGGAGATGTGAATTCCAGTTTGGTAGTTCTCCTTCTCAAGGTCTTTGGGGATGCCAAGTTATTCTCGAGGCTAACACCAAGCGAGCATTTCAAAGATAAAGGCAAGGCTGCGAAAGGCAAGCAGGCGTCAACGAAGATTGCTCATCAAGATGTCGATATTCTTTTCCTTGAAGAAGATTACAATTATAGTTTTGGGGTCACAAGCAAGTTTGAGTCACAATCCCCAAACATCGACGAGCTTTGTTGCAATCTTCAAGATTCCGAATATATCGATATAGAGTCCCAATCCGCCAGTCCCTTTGACATCAACTCTCTAAACTACTCGAAGTCTTCTATTGAAAGCGAAGTAGCACCAGAGATGTTCACTTGGACTGATACATTCGAACGCATGCAAAGTCTGGCCTCGTCACATAGCGTGATTTATGATCCGGCGATCTTGATTTTACATCGGTACTCTTTGCGTCACGCATTTTCCACGTGCCTCATTACTTCGCTTATTGATCAGTCGATTGAGCTTTTCCAATTGGTGTTTCCTGGATTAAGCCACAAGATTCAGTTTTCTCTCCTTGAGCAATTGAGGTCCTCGCTAGCCTCAAAGAATATGGATCCATTGCGCCGCAAAGCCCTTACCATAAATGTAAGTGTTGCCCTCCATGGCGTCTTGAGCCACATCGTCAAAAAGAATTTGAAACTCAATGAGGATTTAGTCATGGTACTACTTGAGATTCTCGATTTGGTTGATACCACTAACACTGCGTTGGTTTCAATTAACGCAGATCTGATTGGGTTGGCGGCACATTTACTTCCCAAGGCTAAAGTGGAAAATCTTGTAACGACTGCAATTGGGAAAATTGTTCAGGATAAGTCGCCCTACAATAGGGGCCGCCTAGTTCTCTCACTTGCTAAAATGAATCAACACTGCCATGTTTCATTCCTTGAAATTCATGACGTGATATCGCAATTGACGAAAGACACTCACCCTGTTATGTCATTCTATAGCTTGAGCGCTGCGGCGATCCTTTTTGAAAACCCCCTTGGGAACCAAAGTTTGATCGAAGAGGTTTTGGAATCAACTCACTCCAATCTCGTCGAAGATATTATTTCTTGGAAGAACTCAGCTGGCTTTTATGCAAACTTAAGGTCGAAGTATGGTTTGTCCAACAAAGTGGCGAGCTTGATAAAAGTGTGTGTTACGTCTCTTGGACCTAGAATCAGGGATTGTTCCACTGAAATCAAAGCTAAGATTTTCGAAATCCTACTTATTTTATCACACGGAATCGGATGCTTTAATATGAAGGAGCTCATTTCTTCACTGGCCACAATTTTGCTGGCTTGCCAGGAGTTGATTATTTTTGATCCAAGCCTAACTACAGGGTTCACGGAATGGTTCAGTGAATTATCTTTTGCAACTGCCCGCGCAAATCTGAAGACAGGTGTTGGAATCGTTGGGCCAACATCACTAAACATGGAAGAAATCTTTCCCTTCACTACGAGCCAGGGGTTGATGCAATCGGCTTTCGCCAGTTTAGTCGAGATGACCAAAGTGGGAGTCCAAACTTTGAACAAGAGGTCATTGAGTCTTGCATGGATACTGATGGAGTTGACACCTTGTCTCGAGCTTAAAGCCCTCATATCATTCTGGATAGATTCAAACTCGGACGCACAGTGGTTTCATCAATTGACTCAGCTCTTTAACATGTCTTCGAGGAAGCTAGTGGGTAAATTCATGGAGTTGAACTACCAACAGAAGTTGTTGCCTCTTCAGCAAAGACACAAGAAAACCAACAAGGATGCAAATGTAGAGTTTGCAGATGAGGAGGCCCAGAACATTGTCGAGGATGAAGTTGAGATAGATGACAAGTACCAACCCGTCAATTGGGCTTTTAGACTGCTCATTTATGATTTGCTAATCAAGTTACTTGCTGATGCCAAAAAGAAATCAAAGTTGATTACAAGCTTGGAACCAAAAATCCAAGAAATCGTCAGGATCTCGTTTTTGGGTACCACATCGCCTATCATTTCGATCAAGCTAAAGGGAGTTGATCTCCTCAAAAGTGCTTTGGATGTTTTTGGCCACTTGGAAGATCCTCTTTACCCTAGTGTTTCGATTCTCGAGCAACAACAAGCACAGATTATTAGCGCATTGATTCCTTGCTTTAGTTCCGATAGCGACGCGAGCGTGATTGTGGAAGCAATCGATGTTTCATCTAAATTCATAAACCTTCCTCGAATCAATTTCTACTCGAAACAGAGAATCTTGAGGACGATGATATATTTATTGGAGGAGATCTCATCGAATAAGTTTTTGAAGTTCGTACACTTGGAGTCGATGGCGGAATATGGTCGGAAGGCCATACAATTGGCGATCTTGAACTGTTGGGCGGTTCTCAACGTTAATTTTACCGGGTCCGGGGGAAGCATGGAACCTGAGTTCCATGAAATCTTGAAAAAGTATTCCAATTTGTTGATTTCACTCTGGATTTTAGTTCTTAAGGAACTATCTAACCTCAAGTATAACCAACCGAACTCCAAGGAGCTCAAGTTATATGATGAGTATTGGCTTAACTTCGTCGGGGTACTTAGCCTAATTCTTGATAGGAATCCATCCACAGTCAAAGGCTTTTTACAAGAGGAGGAAGAAGATTTCTTTTTTGTTATGTTCTGCCACTGCTCAGAGGCCTTAATCAAGAATCAAAACGTTTCTCAGGTTTTGGTTTCTGTCAACAGACTTGTTAAGGTTCCCGGTCTCGCCAAGGCATTGTTTTGTGACGATGTTTTCGGGGAAATCATTGATCTTTTGGACCGTCTTATTTTGATGGAGGAGGAGATCGAGACGAAATGCCAGGTGGTCGATACAGTGCATACCTTGTTTGGATCCTTTGTTAAAATCACTGAATCAGTCGATACCTCGATTGGAAAGTTTTTTGAGCTTTTGAGAGTTGCTATGCTTCCACTATTTGAGACATTCCCCTTTCTACGCCAGGATTTTAATGCCGAGGATGCTACCAGCAAGTTGCTCATTAAAAGATGCACTTCAGAGAGCAGCCTTGCAATGGCCAGCAAACAATTCTCAGTGCTTGCACAAATGATCCAAGGCTTCCCCGAGAATAACCGAGCAGACTTGATTTCGTGCATGTTATTCTTGATCGCCAAGTTTTTTGAGTTCGGAGATGACGCATTGATCGGCGTGGTGTTGCCATTTTTGAAGTTAATAATAACACAAGCACGGGGTATTGAAACTGAATTGCTTGTTCCCTTTATGAAGGTTTTAGAAAGAAACGGACTTTTTGACCCCAAGCTCAGCAAAAAGAATCACATGATAGCCATGGTGATTTTGATCACCGGAGGCAACATCGATTTGGAAGAGGAAGAAGCAAACAATTTTGCCCAGCTTTTGATTGAAGGAATCTCAAACAAGGATTTGGCATCCACAAGTGTCCAATCCATCAAGTCGGTGGTCAACAACACAAGGCTGTGTAATCAAACGTCTGCTAGGATCACCAAACTTATCTTGAAGTTGATTCTTGACTCTCTTCTTGATGATGAAGACCGAGACGAAGTGAATATCAAAATCAGGTTCGAGATCGTTTCTTTGTTCACTCAATCTCTGATTGTTGATACCGAAGAAAAGGCCACTGCTTTGTTGAGCCTAGTTGTCCCGTTGCTCATTGTTTACGACGAGAAAAATTCTTTGAGTAAAGAGTACTTGCATGACAAAATGACCAATCTCATGAATACCAGAGTCAGCAGCTTCAAGCAAGTGGTGAAGGAGAACCTAAACGAGAGCCAACGAAGTGCTGCGCAAGCCTTATTGAAGTATAATACTGAAAACGAAGTCAGTTCTACAAACGGCCAGATTCGCTTGAAGTCATTCACGTGACCACAGCTAGAAGAAGCTAATGTGAAGAATCAGGCATTCATGTTTTGGTGGAGATTTGCAGTCATTTCTAATAGTGTGATTTACTGGATCGGCACAGGTGCGGTGCACGGGTGCTTGACGATGGCGATGGTGCGCACTGCGCATCTTGGCACAGTACAGATTGGTTGCCATTTCAGAAAACGAGGTTCCTGCAATCGGAGTCGTTTTATTACAATCACCAGAAAAATCCAACACTGCAAAAACATTACTGAAGTCGAGATTTCACTTTGGAAGAATGCTATTCTCCTTGCTCTTCGTGCTTCTGCCACTTCTTGCTGTGGCTAATGCAGCCACTCATGAATACTTCTTTAATGCGAGTCTCGTCAAGGCTAATCCTGATGGCGAATGCGAACGGACAGTCATTGGAATCAATGGCGCATGGCCCAACCCCATAATCAAAGTGGCCCGAAACGACCGTGTCATTATCCATCTCCAGAATCAAATGCCTGACCGCAATACGTCATTGCACTTCCACGGCTTGTTCATGGAATCCACCAACTCGATGGATGGCCCAGAACATGTGACCCAATGTCCGATTCCGCCGGGCCACACTTTTGTATATGATTTTGTTGTGAGGCAAACAGGCACCTACTGGTACCACTCACACCTGGGATCCCAATATAGTGACGGGCTTAGAGGGATGTTTATCGTGGAAGAGACTTCTGTGGAGGACTATCCCTTCAAATTTGACTCCCAGGTCCCGTTGAGTGTGGGCGATCATTATCATTTAGAGAGCAGCGAGATCATGCGGTCTTTCAAATCGCGGTATAACCCTACGGGCGCCGAGCCGATTCCACAAAATATGCTATTCAATGAATCTCACCGAGTTTCGTGGAAGGTTCAGCCCGATACCACATACTACTTACGGATCGTCAACATGGGAATGTTTGTGAGCCAGTATTTGTACATCGAAGACCACGAATTTACCATTGTCGAGGTCGATGGCGTTTACGTAGAGCCCGTCACGGTGGACTCTCTATATATAGCCGTGGCTCAGAGATACGGAGTCTTGGTGAAGACCAAGAGTAAGCCAACCAAATCCTCTTTTCGGTTTGTGAGTATAATGGACCAGACCATGCTTGATTTTCTTACACCAGGGCTTAAAGTGATTGGCACAAACTACCTAGACTACGCCACGGACTCACCTCATCACGCTGAGCCTTTGCCAAGCGGTTCCGAGCATTTTGACAAGCAGATTGCGAAAATAAACCCAATTGATGACTTTAAGTTGACCACGGAAACCAAATCTCGATTGCTTGATGACCCAGATTACCAGATCGTTCTCAACTTTACTATGGAGAACCTCAAGGATGGTGTGAGCTACGCTTTTTTTAATGGCATTTCTTATACTGCGCCCAAAGTACCTACCCTCTACAGCGTGTTATCTAGTGGAGAGTTTGCGAATTTGCCAGCCATCTACGGATCAAATACCAATACTTTTGTGCTACAGGATGACGAAATCGTGGAGATCGTTGTGAATAACATGGATCCTGGCGTCCACCCATTCCACTTACATGGGCACAATTTTCAAGTCATCTCGCGGTCGGAAGGAACAGATGATGATGACAGCCCACAAATCTATGACCCACATAACCCGAAGCATACGAAATTTCCGAAACATCCATTGGTAAGAGACACCGTGATGGTGAATTCGAATGGGTTTGTTGTTCTCAGGTTCAAGGCAAATAACCCCGGGGTGTGGTTCTTTCATTGTCACGTGGATTGGCACTTGGAGCAGGGCCTTGCCATCACATTAGTGGAGTCACCCATGTCGATTCAAGAAAACCAAAAACCAATTGATAACTCACACCTTGCTGCATGTCGCGCGATCGATATGCCAACTAGAGGTAATGCAGCGGGACACTCCGGAGACTCCGAATCCGCCTGGCTCGATTTGACTGGCGAAAACTTGCAGGTCAAGCCTTTGCCTCCTGGGTTTACTAGCAAGGGCTACGTTGCGATACTCGCATGCGCTGCGGCGGCTATTTTTGGGGTGTTTTCGATCTACCAATACGGAATCGAGGATATCAACACCGATAATGCGGAACATGTGGTGAACAACTTATACAGCATTCTTGAGAATTACGATGGCGCAGAGGGAAGCCGAATGCTAAGCCAGAGAGAAGGCCAGGCGGTAATGAGAACCAGAGAATGAGGAGTTCAGTGAAAGCACATCTTGAGAGTGAGGAGAATAAAGTATCAACATATCGTGTGGCTTCACGAATGCAAGGGAACCTCTGTATCACTTATGGGCGACAACTAGCGTATTGAGTCGCGTAAGTAAAGGGCTATTAGTATGATACAAATGTCCCCATTTTGGAAAAGTTCAAGTGTAAATACTCATAATGAACTCAAATGATTGGCTCAAATAATTTAATGAATGATACTTAAAATAGTGCAAAGTTCGATCGAGCCTTTCATGGCAGACAAATGTTTTGGTCAGCACACGACTTCCTTATCTATTACTGAGGAGCCCAGTGTCCGAGCCCGGTGTCCGAGCCCTAACTCGAGACAGTGATTGAATCCATTTAAACCCCTTTCAAACTATAAGCAGTAGAAAAAAACCCAGGATGTCACAAATATTTGAATGGGCATTTGGAAAAAAGCTCACACCCCAAGAAAGGCTCCGAAAAAACCAACGGGCATTGGAGAAGACTCAGCGGGAATTGGGAAGGGAAACCACAAAGTTGCAACAGCAGGAAAAAAAGCTTATGCTGGAGATCAAGAAGTCGGCGAAACAAGGCCAGATTGCCAGCGCCAAGATCCAGGCCAAGGACCTTATTCGGACGAAAAACTACATTGTGAAATTCAATCTGATGAAAGCCCAATTACAGGCGATCCTGTTACGGATCCAATCGGTGCGTAGCAACACACAGATGGCCACGTCGATGCGCGACGCCACGCGGTTGTTGCTGGGGATGAACCGCCTGATGAATCTTCCGCAACTTTCGCGGATAGCCCAGGAGTTTGCCAAGGAAAACGATATGATGGACCAGAAGCAGGAGTTCATGGACGATGCCATAGATGATGCCATGGAAATGGACGAGGACGGCTTGGGCGAGGACGAGCAGGCGGACGAGGTATTGACCAAGGTCTTGGACGAGATTGGTGTCGACTTGAATACCAGTTTGAAGGATACTCCTAACCAAATAACGGCAGAAAGCACCGGCCCCAGCAGGGTGGCCCAGGCCGTGGGCGGCAACGACGAGGACGACTTACAGGCGAGGTTGGATAGCTTAAAGAAATGACCAGTTTGACTTGATAGAAATGAGTGCCTTGAGGTCCATTACGGTACGTTGATAGTCATGAACGAGTGTCTACATGTATTCGCCTATCTATCTAAATGTACTTCTTGTCCTCTAAAATCTTGATGATCTTCTGTGCGCTCTCCTCAATAGTCTGGCCGTCGTAATTTTTCAAGTGAATCTCGGGCGAGTCTGGGGCCTCATAAGGAGCAGAAATACCCGTGAATTCCTTAATGACGCCCTCCCTGGCTTTCTTGTACAAACCCTTAGGGTCTCTTTGTTCGGCAACCTCGACTGGAACATCTACATACACCTCAACAAACGGCAAGTTGTCCTTGGCATGCAATTCTCTTGCCGTCTGTCTGTCCTTAATGTACGGGCTGATGAACGAGGTCAAGGTCACAGCACACGAGTCCGTAAACAATTTGGCCACCTCGGAAATCCTGCGAATGTTCTCGTTTCTGTCGGCCTCGGAGAATCCCAAGTCTTTATTTAACCCAAAACGGATGTTGTCGCCGTCCAATCTGTACGCATTCAAACCTCTCTGCAACAATGCTTGCTCAATGGCACAGGCAATAGTGGACTTTCCACTGGCTGATAACCCGGTCAACCATACGGTGACGCCGCGTTGTTTTCTGAAACCGGCACGTTCATCGTGAGTCAAGTTCTCGTGCCATGTGATGTTTGTGGCCATTTTCTTTTCGTTCCTTTTGTTATTGAGGGCCTAGGATGAAAAAATCGGTAGATTGCAAATTGCAATTTCGGGCCTGCAGAATCATATCTTGCTTGGATGTAATCATTGCACGTGACCATGCGAAAGTTTGCGAACGTTTGCGTGCGCGCAGTAGACTTCGGCGTTTCGTGTTGTCTTGGTTGCATGGTTTTTTGCACCCATTCAAAGCTCTTCCTAAAGGAAGATGTTGTTGATCACGCACCATCAGTGGCTTATGTCCGGACCCTTGTACTTGATAAGTGCCTGTGATATTATTGACGTGGAAGCAAATGGGTGAAGGAGCCACGAAGCTGCAGACCTGGACTCGGACAGTTGTATTTTGGATATGTGAAGATGCCATTTTGCTATAAAGAAGAAAGTCCTTTAGGAGGTAGCTGACGCCGGGATTTGCTATCCACTAATCAGAAAGCAATGGCTCTACTCATCACGTACAAATGGCTTTTTAGATCAGTTGCTGTGATCGTGAAACTTCTCGTGACTCTTTTGAGTCGTTTCCTCCACCTCTAACTCAGTGGGTTGTCGAGCTGTTAAGGGACTCATTTACTTTGCTTTTAATTTCATTTTCCATCTGCCTTTTCTATCTACCTGTTCTATCTACCTTTTCTCTCTCCATATTCTCTCACCATATTCTTTCACCATATTCTCTCTCCATATTCTCTCACCATATTCTTTCACCATATTCTCTCTCCATATTCTCTCTTCACATTCTCTCTATATTCTATCTACCTTTTCTATCTACCTTTTCTCTCTCCATATTCTCTCTCCATATTCTATCTACACATTCTCTCACCATATTCTCTCTATATTCTCTCACCATATTCTCTCTCCATATTCTATCTACACATTCTCTCACCATATTCTCTCACCATATTCTCTCTATATTCTCTCTCCACATATTCTATCTACCTGTTCTCTCTCCATATTCTCTCTCCATATTCTCTCTCCATATTCTCCCTCCATATTCTCTCCCTATTCTCTCTCCATATTCTATCTACACATTCTTACTTGTACCCTTTAGGACTGGAGCTGCATTTTCACACGTTTTCTTATCTAAAAGCAACTCGTATCTCAATGTCTCTTCTCCGCTAACAAACATAGCTCACTCAAAAATTAGCAAATTTGCTGGTACCTGCAAGGCCGGCACAAGCGAGAAGTTCCTGGTCATTCGATTCATCTTTTGCTCCCTTGGCATCTCTTGTAAATTATGATGAGAGAGACTCAATTCATCGTTCGACATTTGACTATGGCTGACAGCTCTTCTTCACTTTCTTTGTTTATGAGCCACTCTGTATTTTTCTCCTGCTCTTGTTTCTCGTGATATGGCCCATTATCTTTGGTATCTTCAGTCACATGCAGTTCAAGGTAATGATCAAAATTGGTGGAGAGTTAAAGCTTGATATTGGGTGAACTTAAAATTAATACGATACAAAACCTCTCGTTTGATATAAATCTGCAGCTTCAATAAGCCACACTTGGCTGATACGCATCTTCCTCTACATCTGAGCTATTTTTATCCAGGTATGGCTTGCCATTTTCTCATCATCGTGATACTTGGCTTCTCCATTGTTCTGGGGTATGCCTCGGTTAACTGTAGAAACAATTATAGAAAACAACTACGAAAACAATTATAAAAAACAACTGTAGAAAACAATTATAGAAAACAACCACAGAAAACAAAAAGAAACAATTATACAAAACAATTACAGAAAACAATCATAGAAAAGAGCTATAGAATACAACTATACAAAACAATTATACAAAACAATTATACAAAACAATTATTCAAAACAGCTATAGAAAACAACTATAGAAAACAACTACAAAATCCAGCTAAAGAAAACGGCTCTTCTTTTGTGGATAAGGCCACGCAATTGTCAAAACGTAAGTGTAGGAGTTCACGTATCAACGAGCCCGGACCAAATTTATGGGGAACTTATAAAGGAAAAGCCGAGTAGTATACATCTTTATAGCTCATCCCTCATCCGTTTAAGAATTTCTTTAGATGATCAAATTTCATTTGAGCTTCGCATCCACTAAATTTTAGAAAAGAAGCAATTCTTAAGTATTAGTTTCATTACTAAAACTTATCAGGAATTTCGGTTAGCTCGACCTGGAAAACAAATCATGTCTTATCTGCTGATGCGCGTAGAGCCAACGAACGAGGCCTCCATTTGACTTAGAATACAATTGTTACGAGGTCAAATGAAAGAAAGAAAATTAAAATGGGCCACGATTTCAATTATAGTTAGTTCAGCTGACCCTTTTATTTTTCTTGCTTGATACCTGTTCTATACTATTATGAAATTGTCAAACTTTTATATAATACTAATAGTAGATAACTAAGGAGCAAAATTAGGCAGCCTTTAACCCTCAAGAAGTGCTTCACGCATTCTTTCAAATAGTGGCCCATGATATTATTTAAACACCCACAATTCATAATATCTACAGTCAATTTTATCATTGTAGGATCCATCCAACCACATATTTCGAACACTCCGTTTTTAGCCGAACTCAATTTATTCACAGATACCAATTTATTCGGCACTATTTTCTGAAATAACACTCCCTCAAAAATGTACGGGTGCGTTTGCGTTCACTGGGACATTCGCAGTCACTTTGACTCGGCCTCATCGACGGCTAATTAAGAGTGGTATCTTCAATCAGCCAACTTGATCGAATTCTAGTACTGCAATTGAGTTGCGAATTCGATCACAATATCGCTTACCAATTAAAAGAATCATACCTGACATGTCGCTTCACTCCACGAACCTCGATGGCATTTTGCCTCTTGTTGCCAGAGGTAAGGTCAGAGACATTTACGAGGTCGATGCCAAGACGCTTTTGTTTGTTGCAACAGACAGAATCTCCGCCTACGACGTGATCATGACCAACGGGATTCCTGAAAAAGGGAAGATCCTCACTCAATTGTCGGAGTTCTGGTTCGATTTCTTGTCTAGGGAGGTCCCTAATCACTTATCTTTGCCTGCTGGCAGCTCAGACATCTTCCAGCACTTGCCAACAGCTTTATCCGAGCCCAAATACAGGAATCAGTTGGAAGGCCGTGCGTTGCTTGTGAAAAAAATGAAGTTGATTCCTCTAGAAGTCATTGTCCGTGGATACATCACGGGATCTGCGTGGAAAGAGTACAAGACCTCGAAGACCGTGCATGGATTGACCATTGCACAAGATGACTTGAAGGAATCGCAGGAATTCTCTACCCCTATATTTACGCCATCGACCAAGGCCGAGCAAGGCGAACATGACGAGAATATCAGTCCGGAGCAGGCAGAGAAGATCGTGGGAAAAGAGTTGTGCGATAAGGTGGCCAAAATTGCTATTAAATTATACACCAAGGCCAAGGACTATGCCAAAGACAGAGGCATCATCATTGCTGACACAAAGTTTGAGTTTGGTTTGGACGAAAACGAGAATATTGTTTTGGTAGACGAGGTGTTGACCCCAGACTCTTCGCGTTTCTGGAGCGCAGCTTCTTACAAGATTGGAGCCGGCCAAGACTCCTACGATAAGCAGTTTTTGCGTGACTGGTTGACTGCCAACAACTTGAACGGGAAAGATGGCGTTGCAATGGACGACCAAATCGCCACGCGGACCAAGCTGAAGTATGTTGAGGCTTTCGAGGCTTTGACGGGAAGGAAGTGGGTTCCTTGATGCTTTGAATTTTACTGAATGTCTTCTTTTAAGCAACCATTACAGCTGTGGGGTTTTGTGCGGTGGCGCAAATTCACTTTCTCTGGGCGCTCAACATCTATAATTTTGTCTCATATACTGCTCCTCGTATTCGGGCGTATGACGACTCTGTAAATTCATTCTTTCAAATTCATCGGTGATTCTTTTTCTTCCGATCACTTCTGTAGGCCTCAGTGTCACGTACTCCATGTCCAGGTTTCGGATCTTGAGCGGCGGTCTTGCTTGGTGTGTTCCAGGGGTATAATGCTGAGCTTGAAAGTAAGGAGCGTGGGTCTGGTGGTGGAGTTGTGACTGGATTTGTGGCTGGAAAACTTGGGCTTGGGGCTCTTCAACGAGCTCGCGTGGTCCTTTGGGCTTGCTGGGCAGGTGAGCTCGATTTTGGCGATCAAATGAGGTGGACGAAGAATCGGATTTCTTCCTTCGTAGGTCTCCTTCGAAATCGTTTAAAGGAGTCATTTTCCGTAGTATCTCCGATATTCGTGCTTGAACTTCTTGTTCGACGACATATCTGAACTCTTTTTGGTAGTATAGCCGCATTTCCTTGCCCTCTTGATCCATTGCCTTTTTGCGCATTTCAAAGTCTTCAATTAATTCCTTGTTCAAGTCTTCTCTTTGTTTCTGTAGCTTTCTTTGCGACATGGCAAACTCGTCTTCGAGTTCTTTCTTCTTAAGGCTTAGTTGCCGGTCAAGATCCTGTTTTTGCATCTTGGCTTTCCTCTCAAGAAGTTCCAATACGGACTCTCTTTCTTCAACACTTTCCAAAGCAGCTTGTCGTGCTTCCAAATCTTTGAAAGCAAGTTCTCGCTTTTTCAACTCGTTATTTTTGATCACTAATTGCGTTTGGAACGCATTAAGAGTCTCGCTGAGGTCCTTGAGTTCCATTTCTTTGCGAAACATTCTCACCGAAATCGAATTTAGAAGCTCGTAACATGTGGGCCGACACTCTGCGTCGACAGTGATGCTTTCAGTTATGATGTTTCGAAGATGTTGCGAGTAGAATGACGAAATCTCCGGGATATGGCCGCTCCGGATTTTTGCTTGAAGCTGGAGGTGTGTTTTTGCCTGGAATGGCGGATGAAGATTACATAGTTCGAACATCACACAGCCCAAAGACCAGATATCACATACTGGAGTGTACGGGTTATCCATGAGCACTTCAGGAGACATGTAGTACGGGGTGCCGACGTAAGTTTTGGCGAAATCGTTTTGGGAAGTAAGCATTTTAGCCAAGCCGAAGTCGCCAAGCTTGATGGTTTTCTTGGGGTCCATGATAAAGATGTTTTCCGGCTTGATATCTCTATGGATGATGACGGTTTCGGAGTCGACTTTCGGCTCACTGTCTTTTTTGGCGGCGGAGAACAAGTTGACTTTCCGGGCATCGATGCCATAATGACATCGGTGAAGTGCCAAGAGCGTTTGGACTAGAACTTCCCATATGAATTCTTCGGGTATACTCTCCTTATCCTTTTTGAAGCGAGATATAATTTTTCCCAAATCGCCCCCATCGCAATATTCCTGGTATATATGAATAGCCTTGTTTTCGGCAAGGTGGTCGTGGCGTAGATACCTCACAATGTTCGGATGATCGAGTTCTCTCAAGATGCGCAATTCAGATATTATGTGGTTTTTCTCCTGGTTGTTCATTGACGTATACTCGATTTCTTTCCGTACAAGCACAGTCCCATTGCTCTTCTGTCGAACTTTCCTCACGGTTCCAAAAGAACCCCGTCCAATTACCTCTAGAGCTTCGTACTCATCTGCTATAGTAGACATTTTATGGGGGGGGGTAATGATTCCAGATCTTCTAGAAACCCTGGGCAGTCAGGGTGTACTTTGGTTATTATTGATTTTTGATTTTTCAGGCGTCAGACCAAATACTCGTTAAGCGAAGGCCAACATGTCAGACGCTTACCCCAGTTGCATGCCATGGTTATTTTGGTGTTTTCCATGTGTTTATAACTGGTCCTAATCGAGTAAATTGTTGGAGGCGCGGCCATTTCGAGAATGAATTGTAAGGTGCGTCACCGACTGAGCACATTGCAAGGCACCCGCAAGTGTATGGGCATTTCTTGCAAGTGTATGGGCATATCTCAAGTAGAGATGTTTTGCTGGCTTTTTGTATCCGCCTCTTTCCTTTCTTTTCTTGTTTTTCGTTGAGAGAACCTTTGATTGATAATAAATCGTGATTGGCTCAATGATGATTAATTCAGTTCGGTCCTTGTTAAGTCTAAGGGCTTTAATTCGTTCTGGATTATGAAGACAAACAAAATTTGGTACTGTTTTTGAATACAGTTTCACCTCTTAAAATTCACATCTTTTCATGTTTAGTCATGTATTGGTACTATAATGGCACCCAATCGAGGGACATGTGTGGTTGGGAAGGGCGTGGCACACTAACCCAGCCACCGTTGATTTTATTTGGCAACTGATACTCTAGCCATCTTTCAACAGTTGGCCGTGTATCGCAGAAAGTTGGCATCTTTTTTTCGATTTGAGTGACTACTTTGATGTGACGTCGTTTGACATTTGTCTCCCATATTTTTGGCTGTAACATTGTGAGTTCCTGTGAAATTTTTGGGTTGTGAGCTCCGGAAGATTTGTTATATCCTCCATACCAGTGTTGCGCGTTACGCGCGTTTTACGCCAAAATTATGATTTACGAAATTTAAGGCCACCGTAATCACCACCATAATTCAAATTACGTTCTTGGGAGCCATCATAACCACCATCGTGATTGTTAATCTTGATTTGTAGCGTCGTAAATGTTTCGTAATTTATTGTAATGATTTCCGTAATTCTTCGTAAATCTTCGTAATTTGTTCGTAATTTAGATTGATAATCTCATTTGCTGGCAATCTCTCCACTTGGCACTCTAATAATGTAATGTTAATATAGATTTATGTATTTACTTACTTCAGTATGGTGTTCCACCAATTTTAGTGCGGATCTTAGCGAAACGGTACAACATATGTCGGTGTTTAGATTTGTAATGCTTGATTAAAGTTGTCATATTCCCCGGGTATTCATGGGTTTCTTACTTTCGAGAGCAATAAGGAACGTTACACGTAAGCGAGACAAGCCTACCTTGGTCAGGTTTAGACTCCAAGACTTGTCGTTCGAATAGACCTAATTTGAAAGCAGGCGAACTCAGCTGTTCCAATCTTATGGAATCAAAATCAGCCTGTGAACTAGACTCTTCCGAAGAGATATCTGTCATCGTAATTGAGCACGCAGAATGGTGAAAATGGGCTTTGGAAAAGGCGGCGTGAATGAGGCGAGCCGTTCTCGTTTTTTGTTTTCAATGAACGAGCGAGAAGCATTCGAGTATCACAAAAATACGGCCTTGAATACGTGCATGTCAGGTGCTTCTGCTTGGGCTTCAACCCAATGTCTGAACAAGATGTGCAGAACTGATTAATTGGTACCCTACTGAAGGAAGACCTTAGAAAAACCGTGAAAAACGTAAAGAAAAAACCTAAAAAAAGCGTAAAATAAACGAAAAAAACGTCAAAATAAAACGCATTACGATAAATTACGATTTACGAAAATGGGGGTCGTCGTAATCGTGAATCCTAAGCGTAAACGCGTATTTTTCATTACGATTTACGCAAAGTTACGACAGCGCGCAACACTGCTCCGTGCCATCAGGTCGTTGGACTTCAAGTCTCACACGTCGTCGAGTC
Source organism: Metschnikowia gelsemii (assembly GCA_030561745.1). Taxonomy (NCBI): domain Eukaryota; kingdom Fungi; phylum Ascomycota; class Pichiomycetes; order Serinales; family Metschnikowiaceae; genus Metschnikowia; species Metschnikowia gelsemii. The sequence goes on from JAKTYA010000220.1 coordinate 41,826, forward strand.
CTAAGGTTTTGACTGACGTAGAAGAAGAACTTACGGACACGTTGATATGCGCGAAAACATCGCTCCTGACAAGGTATCTGTGCACCTTTAGGCAGAGAAAACTTTTCTAGCACACAAATATCGAGGGAACCTCGAACCTCGCGTAATCCCAGAATATCCTCCTTACATATTGAGATTGACATGAATCCCAACTAAGACCAAGAATTGAGTGGAAAACCGATACGTGCGGATACTCCTGAAGCAAGACTATTTCTGTTATTCTAGATCTATACCCTGTCGTATCCAAGGTTAGCCTGCCTGGCATTGTTATCGTATCTTCGAGTACGATTCTCTCGGGCTAAGTGGAAATGGATGCAACATTATGTCGCATATTGTTAGCAACGAAAACCATTAAAAAAAACAACGCCCTCTAAAAAGAATTCAAACGGCGATGTACTTCTCCACTCGTGACTTTGGCTCAAAGTAATCTGCCGAACATTCGGAACTCCCCATGATGCAACCTTTAGACCAAGGTATTTTTCAATCAAGTGTGACAGCAGCACTATCAGGAGCAGCAGGAGGGGGGGCAGGAGAAGAAAAATGCTGACCCATGTGCCTGATTGCTGCGAGGCGAGAGCTGTAGTCAAAATGATTTGGTTGCAAATTTTTTTTGAGTACATTTGAAAGGAAAGAAGTCTTCGAAGGGCTTGTCACTAAGTGTCAGCAACACACGAGCTTCATAGTAAAATCATTATCAATCTCGGAACAGCGTGTGTTCCCTGAAAAGTAAGTTATTCTAGACCCTGCATCAAGTTTTGCAAGTCAGCAAGTTGTCTTAAAGACAATGAAAGCTTGGTATTTTCATGAACAGGCGAGCTCTTTGAAGATAATTTATCTCAAGAGAAGCCAATTGCACGAAATTATGAGGGTTTTGCATCATCTTCACGATCAGGAATCATGAATATGGGATAAATCCTGATCTAAAGAAAGTAGTTACAGATATCAGCCAATCGACTAATCATTCTATAGATAGAAAGGGTATTCAAAGTCCTTGAAAGTTTCAAGGTTACCATTTTCCCATCAGGGATTTAAACCTGAGAGAATCGAAGGTCATTAGATGCCAATGGGAAGCAACTCGTGATTCATTTACTTTTCAAAGATGCTTAGATAGAGAAGACGTGATATTTGCTACAGACAAGGTAATATGGTTCATCTAAGACCATCAAACTAGCCATGAAAGGGAAATAATGAACCTAGAAACTTTCAGCATTTGGAAATGTGGTGTCAGAAACCCATTCACAGAAATAACAGATAAATACTGACAGATTCTTTTCCAACTGTATTCAGCTTAGCCCCGAATACAAGCCACTTTATTATTGTAACGGTAAGCACGAGCCAAACGAGGGAAATCATCTGATTGCTTCGAAACTAATTGAGCTGAATCCACACCCGTACACCAGCTTGGGTCAGCAAAATTAGGTACCAGGCGAAAAGCACTTAAATCTGACAAATATTGTATCATTCTTGGATCGATAAACTAAGGTGATGGTAGCAGGTCAATATAAACTTTTACTTTGAACATCCTGAGCACTGGTGCCAAATAAAGAGGGTGAACATTTAGTGCTGAAAACCTCGATAGGTGCATACCCGGATAATTGCATCCCCCGATAATTGCATCATGTTCGCATGAAATATATTAGTGCCTTTTAAAGTTTACGCTAGTAAGCTTATACTGTTAAACCTCGCTATAATCCACCTTGATTATTAAAAAAGCTTTGAACTTCACAGAAGTTTTGAAATTTTGTGAAAAAAGAGATTTCTTGTTTACTCATATCGAGGGAACCTCGAGCCTCGCGTGATCCCAGAATATCCTCCTTATATATTGAGGGTCCCATGAATCCCACCTAAGACCAAGAATTCAGTAGAAAACCGATACGTGCGGATACTCCTGAAGCAAGACAATTTCCACCGTTTCAAACTCGTACACTATCGCATCTTAGGCCCGTTAGCCTGGCGTTCTTATGGCGCCTTCGTGTACGATCTTTTCGGGCTAATTGTTAATGGGTGCAAAATTATGTCGCATATTGTCTACAATGAAGATAAAACAAACAAGAAATCATCAAAGTGAAACTTCATAATTTTTTAGTGTAGCCACCCTCTCAATTAGTAGAATCGATAATGGACTCTTCTACGCGTAACTTTGGCAGTGACGATTCTGCGACGCATTCTGAACTCACCATGATGCATCAAGACCAAGGCATTTGTCAATCCTCAAGAGGCGGCAGCAGCAGGACCTGGCTCAATCATGTACCTGAATGTTGGGAGACAAAGGCTGAATTAAAAATAAATTTGGTTCAAGTTGTTTCTTCGAGTACTTCTGCGTGGAAAGATGTCTTCAAGGACTTTACTACCAAATGTTGGAGACATACGGGTTACATGGTAAAACCACTCTCCTCGAGTGGTGTTTCAGATCCCAAACATTATGGGTTTCTTGAATTTGATAGCACTCAAAAGCCTGCTTTAAGCTTTGCAAGTCTACATGAGGGAATTTTTCTGATTGTCGAGGGAATTTCGATATCTCCGGAACAAGGCGGGCTCTTCCAAGATAGTGAATATCAGGAGAAGCCAATTTTCACGAGAATTTGCCAGTTATACATCATCTTCACAATCTGGAATAACTATTCTGGGATCCTGATCTGAAGGTAGTAGTCGCATATCTCAGCCAATCGATTAATCACATCTTCAGAGATAAAGGGAAGCCAAGATCCTATGATGTTCCAAAATTATCACATTCACATTGTCGACAAGATGACTGAAAATACAGATCAGGAGCATGGATCCTGAGCATGGACCATGAGCATGCCAACGTGAAGCAACCCCATGAATTTTACGAAGGCGTGAAGATGATAAGGAAGTGATTTCTGCTGTATACGAGCGAATCTGGTTCATGAAAGAGCATTTTTTTTAAACCAGCCAAGAGAGGACAAATACGCCATTAGAACTTCAACATTTGAGAGATATGTTGCCCGAAACTTGCTCACAAAAGTAAAAGTAAACACTAGTAGGGACAGATTCTCCTCCTAGTTCGTTTAAATTAGTCCCGAATACAAGCCATTCATTACATGTAACTTCAAGCACGAGCCAAACACGGAAAGTTCACCTCAAATAAACTTGTGCTAATACACGTAGTGAAAGCCACCCTCGAATTTCGCTCATTTTCAAAATTGGAATGTGCACAAATAAACGGAATACAACGAGGTTCGGGTATAACTAGGCACTGGAAAAACCTTTTAAATTTGACAGAGACACATTGACTTGAAGTAAAAATTTGCCCTAATCAGTCACACAAAAATGCAGTTTTTAACAGCACTACAGCTTTTGCCTTGAACAGGGCAACGCTGGTATGCAGGCAAACACAGTCACGTGACCCTCGGGAACCAGCAGCGGGCAATGCACAACCCTTCTCATATCAGCACATTTGTCTTCAGATTCAAGTGGCGAAAACTTGATACCATTCAGCGAACATTGAACTTGTTTGAGACCAGAGTGTTTTGCTTTACTTGAAATGAGTCATTAATGATACCTTCATATTCTGAGCCTCGAAAATGGCGGCGTTAGCGTATACTTCAAAGTTTGAGAGAGTGAAGACGCCATACCAAAAATCTTGGTAGTTAAGTGGTCAGAATCGTCAAAAAAACACTCTCGATGTCGGCATGACATTCGGAGATGGAGAAAATACAAAAATAATGACTCCGGCGTGATTCGAACACGCGCATCTTCCGATAACAGAACTTGAGTCTGCCGCCTTAGACCGCTCGGCCACAGAGCCTTGTTGGCAATTCCTACGTGTGGTTTGACAAGTACAATGCGCTGAGCTTCTTTAGCTATATACCGGTCAGCAGATGCCATTTTAAGTGTGGTTTCACCAAACTGTGGGTGATTTTGAAGCAGCTCTAGCTAGAGCCCTGCTAGGCATCCCAAAGGATACGTCCTTCGACACTTTACGAAAGTTGAATTGGTTTGTGAAAGTCGTCAGAAATTATGTTCCTTTTCATGACTCTCCGGGAGATGAGTCGATGATGTTATGTCATCTATGCTTGTCGGAAGTTAAAGCAGAAGGAATCCTCGAGCATATTTACAACAGTTGTGAAATACCAAAG
>JAKTYA010000221.1:0-45457 GCA_030561745.1 Metschnikowia gelsemii
TTTTTGACGGGAATTTGATATTGTTATCGATGATCAAAGAATTGTTGTTTCTAAAAAAAACGCGTCGCGTGTTCGGCGAGCGACCAGGGGGGGCCGCGACTTGGGGGTATTATACTGTATTTCAGTACGAAAGAAGAGTGTTGTGAATTTGAAAGCAGCAAGAGTCGCTCACAGTGGCGTGAAATTGAAATTATCTTTATAACAAAAGCACAAATCTCCTCCAGCCGCCAATCATTTCGAGAGGTCTGTTGTCCATTGACCTGTTCTTTTAAAGAAGTCAGAAATGAGCATCGAAATGCGGGTCAAAATGCGGGCCAATATGTGAATCACGAAAAGGAAGAAAAGGGCCGAGATGAAGAGCCAGTTAGAGGGCGAGTTAGAGGTCGAATACCCGGTTCTCGCAACCATATTTACAACCATATTTATAACCATTTTTGTAACCAAATTTATAACCATATTTACAGCCATGTTTACAATTCTAACTAATGGACACTAGCTATTGACCACGTGCTATCATGAGAAGTCTTGACATGTGTACAGTGAGCTAGAATGAAAGCCAGGGCCTCGCGCACTGAAGATAAATTAAAGCCCAACGCCTTAAGACGTCCATTTCAGAGAAGTCCTAGTGATATTGACTCCTGGTTAATTATTACTTTGAAATATAGTTAGTATCAGAATATGAATGAGACCGCAATACATCTCATCATATCTCATCATATCTCATCTTATCTTATTGCATCTCATTTTATCCTTTTACATTACATTACATTTCAATATATTTCATCTCATTTCATTATATCTCATTATATCTCATTTCTTCTCATTTTATCTCATGATGCCCCTCTCAAAAACGCCAAACCGCTTTTTAAAAAGTGTTGGTTCGTTTGTTGGTTGGTTTGCTGGTTCATTGGAGGAATTTCCTCAGAGTCCCTAAAATAGAACTCGCAGGTGCCGCGCCCTGATTTGCGCTCACTCCACCTTCTCCTTCTCCTTCACCCTCTCCTCCACATTTAATTAAATTACCGCGTGCCTTCGTCACTGGAGAATGCTAAATTAAACTACGCTGAAATTGAATGCATGTGCTGCGCTAGCTAGAATTGGAGAGAGATAGCTGGAGAGGGAAGAGGGATGTGGGAAGGGAAAGAGGAAAGCCACGAAAGAAGAGATAAAAGATACACTGAAAAACATAATAAAAAACATAAAAAACGGACCTTATCAAATGGGAAAGAGAATAGGTACGAAAGAAGAGATAAAAGACACACTAAAACAAAAAAAAACATAATAAAAAACGTAAAAAACGGACCTTATCAAATGGGAAAGAGAATAGGTACGAAAGAAGAGATAAAAGACACACTAAAAACAAAAAAAAACATAATAAAAAACATAAAAAGCGAACCTATTCAAATAAGGAAGAGGAAAGCCACGAAATAAGAGATAAAAAAACACACCATAAAACATAAATAAACAAAGAAAAAAACGAACCTAGCCAAATGACGTATCACCAAAAGCAATGGCCACGAAGATAAAGCACCGTAGACCAAAGTATTCTGGATTCAAGGCCTGATATATGTTCATCCATTCGTGTGTGTCATACTAGAATGTTCCCCTACACATGGAAACGTGTGTAGACGTACTTAAACGAGGCCACGTCTCGTCTCCAGAAGCGCCTCCGCAGCAGACCGGAATGAATTTCTGGTGGCGGCTCGTGTTACCCCAAGAGCAACTCTCGGAGAATCTTTGCCATTCTCAAACGTAGATGAATGATTGAAGGACTCCTTGAAGTAGTAGATCAAGATATTGATTTATTTGACACTTAGTACCCTTCTTGGCGAGCCTCGGTAATATATATTCCAAGTATACAGCCTTTTTTTCTCACCCGTATAATACACCTATGACCTCATTAGACGGCCTTGCAAGAGAATGCTCAGCCCACACATAACCCCGAGGCCCCATTGTTTACCAAAGGCCTGAATGCGGCACGCCGCCTGACATCACCTAATAGAAAAAAGGAGCGGTAGTGTCAAAGATCCTTCACATAGGCGCCGATTCTCGATTCACGAGTGCTAGGACTGCACCGTACCTTTCAAGCCATTAATAGCACATCCATATATAGAAAACGCAGTTTTGCTTTAACGCACGCTTCTCATATAAGCCACCGAGATCATCAGCCAACAATATATTGAGTTTTTCTAAAAAAGCACAACCACTCTTTTCTGTGTTCGTGGCCCAAATCTTGGCTTATATTTATTTCCACACTAATAATTCAACCAATCCTAAATTTTTCATCGCGGCCACTAAATCAAACAAACATCCACATAATTACTATCTTACAGAACTACTATTCCACATAACGCCTCATCTACCGCTACACAAATAGAATGGGTCTCCTTACCAGGTTGAGGCCCCATAACCCCGACCGCCACAGAGCCCAAAACACGCCTTCACCGTCGCACACGAAGGCGTCCAACTCGGTGTCGTCGTCTACCAGCGATTTTCTGCATACGTCGTTTTCTTCGATTTCCACTCAAGACTCGGGCCATAAACAGATCTCTCCGGATTCGCTACCTAAAAATAAACTTTTGCCCATGTCGATGGCTCTGCCCGGATTTCCCGCCGGGTACCGCAACAGCATGCCGGTGATGCCGTCGCAAGCCTCCAGCTTCGATTCCAGAAACCGGGATTCACAAAACCACGCGTCTTCCCGGGCCTACCCGAACCAAGTGAGTCCACAAGGGCACGGAGCTATCAATAACGGGCAAAACCACAGTCAGAACTTGAACCACAGTCAGAATCTGAACCTGTCTAGTGTGAGAACCATGGCACAGCATCAGCAGGCAAGATTGCATTCGCATACCAGAAGCCGGCTGCTGATAAGTCTGGTTCCAGTGTCCCAAGCATACCGTCATGGCTTGGCCCAGCAACAACTGCCCCAGAGGCGTCGGGACGCTCATCAAAACTTGTCCCAGATCTCTTTACAACAGCTGGAACAACCCCCAATTCTTCCTCGGGCCGTTCTTCCTGGGCCCATTCTTCCTGGGGCCGATCTTGGCGCCCCATTTCCTTGTGAAGAAGGGCCCATCAGCATGTCTGAAGAATCCTCTGAAGAGTCCCGCGACGAAGGGTCCGAGGTGACTTCTGACGGAGACTCGGAGGCCGGGCCTGGCCTGGCACAAAACCACCCGTACTATCAACAATGGAAGGAGTACTATCGGGCCTTGGAGCTCCAACGGAAACACGGAATCCAGCCCCAGCCCCAGCCCCAGGCTTATTCCCAGCCGTACCAACTCTCCTACTCCCATTCTCAGTTCCAGCTGCATCGTCTGCCGCTGAAAAACTCCCATCCAGATGTGACATATGGGTCTACTCAAAGTGGCCCCGATCCTGGCGAAAGATTCTACAGCAAAGTTCGCACGGCCGAATCTTCCAACAGCCTTGTATTGAATTCCAGACGCTCTACAATCAAGTCGAATCGGTCGGCTTCGGTCCCTCTGTTGGCGCCTGTAAAGCCAGATAACCACACCCGTGCTGTTTCTGTTAGTTTGGCCGGTTTCGAGAAAGATCCTAAATCCTCAGAGCTTGAAGTCCATAAAAAGAATGACGGGCTGGCGAAATACCGTCATGCTTCGGGTAATCTGATGGCCTCCCGTTTGACGCAGTTATCCATGGGCGACCAGATTTCCGACTACGCTGCATTTATTGCCAGTGATGAAAGCGAGAATGAGGAGTCCACGATCAATACTCATGAGAAAGATCCTAAAATGGGCTCTTTAGAACCACCTTCGGAGGGGATGCTAGGGGTTTCCAAAGTTTCTGAAGTTCCAGGAGCGTCAGGGATTTCAGGGATTTCGGGAGTTTTGGGAGTTACGGAAGGTCCAAGTATCTCGAGTGAGCGGACCGTTTCGCAACAGCAGCAAGACCTTCATAGCGTGATTGACTTATACCACAAGCTGGATTTGGCCGACTTCGAGTCTCCTGCCTTGGCGTTGAGCCGGAACGGCTCGACAGCATCTACAAATTCTTATAGTTCTTTACAGAGCGAGAAAAACTTTGTTGTGAGTGCCAGTGTGAGACGCGTGGCCACGCCATCACGCCGCATGAACTCCATGGGGTCAAAGAAGAAATCACATAGGTCCAATTCCAAGAAGTTTTCTCCACCCATGGCTGGTCCGCCGCCTCCCATTGCTCCGATTCCTCAGGCTCAGAGTGCTCATGACATGGACGTCCAAAGACAACTTTCAGCTTACAAAAGACAGAGCACAGGCACGCTTCCAATGAGTGATATGTACATGCACCAGATCCAGCAGCAAATCCAACAGCTCCAGCAACTTCAGCAAATGCAACAGATGCAACAGTTTCAGCAAATGCAGCAGATGAATTTTGTAGGGGCTGGAAATAGTCCGGGCGGCCCGTCCCTGGGTCCAAAGTCGAATGACTCATTCATCAATCGCAAGATTGAGGATTTCGTGCAATTGCGTGCAGTGATAGCGGCAGGAAACAAGTCGTTCGAGTACCGGCTCAAATGGTTAAAGATGTTGATCTCGGCCACTAATAATAAACTCTTCGCGTATGTCAACATCAAGGGCGAGAGTATCGCCTCCGAACACGTCGGGGAAAACAAACAGCACTTCATCCGCTCCTCAGTCAACCATCTCCAGAAACTTGTTCGTGAATTGTCTCGGAGCCAAAAGAAAGAGTTGCAGGCCCTTTACGCTGAAACTTGCTTTATACAAGGATGTCTTTATCTGAATGCATATTTAGAGCGGTACGGCCAGGACTTCAACTATGAGTTTGACGCAGAGGAGGCCGAAAAATGTTTTAACCTCTGTTTAGAAATCAATCCTGGGTATTTCCGTGCGTATTACGAGTTAGGAGAGCTCCACGAGTCGCAGCAAGAAGAAGACCAGTTCGATTTGGCGTTGGAAAATTATACGGAGTCGGCGAAAATGGGATATAACCGTGCCATCTACAAAATTGCCTTGATCCATCTCCTTGTACCGAAGGCGCGCCTGCCACGGTTCTTCTCTTATTTCAAAAAATTGGCTGATATCGATATGGATTCGAACGATGTTCAACTTAGCGGCGCTGATCGAGACGAACTAGAGGAAATCGTGGGGTTGGCTCAGTTCCAGCTTGGGAAAATCTACGAGGGAATATACCCTGGCGATTTGTCCCCTGACGATGACTTTGTGCGTGCATCGTTGGAAATTGCCCCCGTCACATACTCAAAGAGTTTGTCGTACTACAACAAGGCGGCCAAACTTGGGTGTGTCCAGGCCCAAGTAAGGTTGGGAAGAATATACGAAGATGCCGAATTGGATCGGGACTACAATCCCAAGAAATCGATTCAATGGTACATGAGAGCATCATCGTCGCCGTTGAAATTCAAGCGTCATCCAGAGGCAATGCTTGGATTGAGCCGGTGGTTACTTAAGGGCACCGAAGGCTTGAGCAAACACATCCCGTACCCAGAACCCGAGAAAGCCGTACAATGGTGCGAGCGTGCATGTCGGGAATTCGCATACCCAGAGGCTCTTTACCAGATGGGTGTGCTTGTGGAACTAGGGTACGCTGCGGGCGAACCTCGTGGGTGGTTTGAGGAGGCATGGCAAGCTGGCCATTCGGGAGCAGGCGAAAGGCTAGGTTTGGTGGCTTAGAAGAGAAAACGCATATAAAGAGAGAGGGGGGATAGTGAGAGGGAAGAGGAAGGGCGAGGAGAGATAAAAGAAAACTAGAACTACAGTAGAGGAGGCCACAGAATGGCGGTTGTACATAGAAACTGTTAACAAAAGCATGCATTAGACAGAAACAAAACATGTGCTGTTAGATTCAACGTGGTCATTAGTCGCCTAAAAATCTTTCAAAAATAGGCTTAGTGATTTGTAAATACCCATCTTTCAAGTTTCAACTGTCTCAAGAGAAGTGACTTGCTGATGTCTTCCCGTCGGATTTTTATTAATGCCACCAGGACTCAGGGCCGTCTCTTGAAAGACAGTGGCACACTAATATGTATATAGGGCCATAAAGAAATTTATTTGACCTTGTGATTTCTTGGACAGACTTGTATGAGCCATAAAAAACATTCATAAATAACGTTAACCACTTCCCGTCATTTTTTATATATCATGGTAATCTGGGTAATTGATCGCTGAAGTATCTTATGGTAAAGCATGAAGAATCATATCTCCGATGCTAGTGGTTAGCTGACAAAGCTAATCTAAGAACATTGTGCTGTAATAATATGTCAATCTGACCCATGATGACCAAAAGAATAGCAAACATCTTTTAGAAAAAATTGTCGATGTATTATTTTTTGGAGCTCTAAAGACCGTTTTCAGGCCAGATGCCCCTATAAAGAGTTCCAGCCAACCACAGTCCATATTCCCCTTGCTTCTTTGACCGCTTGGGTAAAAAAGAACTGAGTAAAGAATACAGTACGGCAATCTTTATGCAATGGTTTTGACTTCTTAGCATCCAGCTCTTCACGAGTCATAAAGATAAGGATCGCACGGTTCGGTAATGAGCTTTGGACATCCCTATTAGCTCGGCCAGAGGATTGATGCTTAGTTCTATGATCCAATGACTGATTCTGTATCCACATCCATATTTCGGGTACTTGTATTCTTTTCATCAAGTACATCAGGTCTGACAAGGCCTATTAATCATGCACTACAAGCTAGGAGAGACATTCAAACTGCTGATATCATATATCTGCTTTAGCAGTGATACTTCAGAGACTATTAATGCATATGATTACATATCATCTTAATATAGGAGTAAGTAATTTATGAAAAAAAATCCAGTTATAAGTGCACTCACGTAGTGGTATGAAGGCTCATTAATGCATTCGGATAATTATATTCCAGGTGATTCTATTCTAGCACCTCCTTCGATAAATTAGCTAACCCCGGTGAATATCGGGGCTGTTTCATTCTCATGCAGAGAGGATCAAATTATATTGTCGCTTTGAATCATGATATTATGATGTTATAGTAAGAAAAAGGTAGATCACAGATAGATCCAAGGTTAAATTATTTCTTGCATTATAATATATGTATATGTATGTATATATGTATGTATATATGTACATATGTATCTATACATGTATCTATATCAATTATCATGAACGTTCAACGACTAGAATTTAATTCCACGAGAACCTCTATATTCTATCATTTGTCTTGCTCTAAAAGGAGTAGGTACTTAATGAACACGACGTAGTATAAACAATCATCTATCTTAGTAGCAATAGATATTTATAATTAAAAGCTATGGGATTAGGCAGCTGATTGATTTAAGTATAAATGCTGAGCATAAAAATTGAGTGTCGGATTGATACTTTTTACCATTTCATGCTTACCAAGATCAATGCCTGATAAATTAGGTGGAGCTACTGCTATGTTCGGTGCTTTAATAAGATTCTTAATACTACCTATAACAGATAGATCAGCAATAAGGGGTAATACATTTAAAATATTATTGAAAATTTTCATTCTATCTTTTTAAAGTTAACTTTTCATTTCTAGGTAACTGAGGATAATTAAATGTAAAAGCTCTTTATATTCTTTAAGGTCGATCATCTTCAGTACATATCTCAAGGCATTTTGTAATATTAATACCTGTAATTTCCTCAAGATCCACCAGTGATATAGATCTTTTCCTTCAATGGAAGTTTCGCCATACCTAAAAGCACCGTAATTTAAGGAGACACAAAACTTACGAAGATGCCGGTGAGACCCAGAAAGCTGCCCGTATCTTCATAGGCTATATGGACCCTTACCCGTCTCTTGCGAAAGAAAAACATATTCTACTAGTAAAGAATCAGCAGGATTGGCTTTTTGATTTTTTGGCCTCAACTTGGAACTCAGACTCGTATCGAAAATCCACCCTGATTTGGGGCTTGTTCCGTGTGTCTAAATATTTTTTCATTACCTTCATCTGATTATCTGATTTAGGTGATGGTATCTCACAAGCTGAAACACCCAGCTCGAAATCTAGAAGAGACCACCACTACACGGAAACGTTCTTTTGGTTTGATTGAAGCCAAAAATCTCTTGAAGCGCTTGAATTTATTTGTTAGGGAAGACCCTGGCTATAGTTGTTAAGAAAGACCCTGGCTGTTTTTGTAAAGAGAGGCCCTGGCTTGTTAAGGAGGACCTTGTCTTTATTTGTTAAGAAAGACCCTGGCTTTATTTTGTTAAGAAAGACCCTGGCTGTTTTTGTTAAGGAAGACCTTGGCTATATTTGTTAAGAAAGACCCTGGCTTTATTTTGTAAAGAGAGGCCCTCGCTTGTTAAGAAGGACCTTGGCTATATTTGTTAAGAAAGACCCTGGCTGTTTTTGTTAAGAAAGATACTCCCTTTATTTTGTTGAGGAAGGCCCTGGCTTTATTTTGTTAGGGAGACCCTGGCTTGTTAAGGAGGACCTTGGCTATTTTTGTTAAGAAAGACCCTGGCTTTATTTTGTTGATAAAGACCCTATCATTATTTTGTTAAGAAAGACCCTGGCTGTTTTTGTAAAGAGAGGCCCTGGCTTGTTAAGGAAGGCCCTGGCTTTATTTTGTTAGGGAGACCCTGGCTTTATTTTGTAAAAAGAGGCCCTGGCTTGTTAAGGAGGACCTTGTCTTTGTTTGTTGAGAAGGACCTGTTATATTCATACTCAGCATCCAACTTTTCACGAGTCATAAAGGTAAAGTATGCAATTAGAGTCTAAAAGCCCTCCACAAACATGCTCAAAACAGTTTTTTGAAATAACTGAAATGACCAAGAGAAAGCAAGACTTTTTGATCGTTAGAGCATGGTTGCGTGTATCATTAGCGGGCAATGAAATAAACTGGCAAGCATTCTCACTGACTAAAACAAAACTCTAGCAATTAACTTATTCCTACAACTATAAAACTTTCACTACTTCAAAAATTAGAGATTCCTCGAAGTGAACAAATACCAAAAAATCCATTGACATACCTTATAGCCCTTGAAACAAATGCATGGACCCATGATAAATTTGAGGGCCGACGAGTCTTGGGCAGAGTCCTGGGCGAAAAATATCTGGTCGCGGTCTCGCAGAGGCGACAGATCTTGAAAGTCTCTGAGAGAGCCCTCTACTGTGATTCTCCTTTAGGCACAGAAATTCCATGTCCACACTAACCTGATTTCTCAAAATCTTAAAGGATTCTCCACCAAGAGATTGACAAAAACCATCAAAAAAAAAGCCACCGCTTTTTCCTCTTTCTTTTTGGCTTCCAAGAGGTTTATTGCTTTGTCTGACATATAAGCGTGGAATCACCTCCACCAGCAGGCTCAGGCAGTTTGGCCGCGCTCCAAAAATTTTCAACGAGTTCGCTCTTGACCTTTTGCTGGAGACGTAAGTGATCCGACAAACACGACCCAAAATGTCGAAAACCACTCAGTTTTTTTGTATGTACTTCGCATGGTCTTTTCCCTTTTCAAAATGGGGAAAGTGGCCGCATAACGCCTGGATAAATTCATCGAAACTTTGCCCATATTGCCCTACCCAGGCACCCATTCTTCGAATCGCGTGCATTTGACATGTCTCAGGTCTATTTAGGCCACGGCGGCAAAGGAACCTGAACCAAGGGTCAGTTTATGGAATTAGAACCACTCCCAGAAAACGGAAATCTTCTACTCACGCCATTGGATCCAGATATGAAGCTTTTGAATCGTGCGCTGAATTCGCTTTTCATGGTCCACCGCGGTAGCGCTTCCTCGGAAAATTGAGGTTGTTCAACCGTCAGATCCGTCCCTTTCCTTCCCCTTTTCACTCGGGCCTTCTATTTCAAGAGTTGAGATGACTCCAATTTCTCCATCTGATCCCCTTCAGGTTCTTCGGGCTCTTCTTGCAAATTCACACACAACGTACTAACTCAAAACTAGGTCGCCAGCCTAAGTCGATAGACTTGATCCAGGACTTTGAGGAAATCACCTCGTTTCCTAAACCAACTCTCGAGGTTCGCTGTGCCCAGTACAGTGCCAACGGAGAATTCTTTGCTTACACACAGCCCACGCACGTGACGGTTGTATCGACCATAAATGGGGCCAGCAATGATGAAGTGGCTGCGCACATCGATGTGAAAGAGACTTTCGATATGCACTTTTCGCCCAACGGACGGTACTTGACGCTCTGGACAAAGCCGGTCTTGCTCGACAGGGAAAGCGGGGTGTGGTCGGAGAACGTGTTGGTGTACGACATCGTTTTGAAAGAGATCCTTACGAAATGGTCGAATAAACAGCAAGGCGGGTGGCAGCCTCAGTTTACCCAAGACGGCACGATCATGGCCAAGAACTTCAACAACAAGGAGATTCATTTTTATGAGTTGTCTGCTAGTTTGGATATCAAAAAACCATCGCACAAGTTCCGCTTACAAGACCAAGGCGCCACGTTTCAGAACTTCAGATTGAGTCCGGGCTTGAATCCTTCTGTGGCGGTATTTATCCCGGAAAAAGGGGGCAAGCCTGCGGAGGTGCTCATCTACAATATCCCCAACTTCAACCAACCCGTGTGCTCGAAATCGTTTTTCAAGGCCGAAAAATGCCAGTTGCAATGGAACGCTTTGGGCACGGCATTGCTTGCCTTGGCATCCACGGACCATGATTCAAGCAATAAGTCGTATTACGGCGAAACCAACTTGTACTTATTGGGCATTGCTGGCTCTTACGAGAGAATTGATTTGAAGAGAGAAGGCCCAATCCACGACATCACGTGGTCGCCTTCGGCAAGAGAGTTTGCGGTTTCCTACGGGTATATGCCATCGGAAACCACGTTTTTTGATGCTCGGGGAAACCTGATCCATTCCTTACCCACCGCACCAAGAAACACCATTCTTTATTCCCCCCACGGGAGATTTGTCTTGGTGGCAGGGTTTGGTAACTTACAGGGAACGGTCGATGTGTACGACCGCCAAAATAAGTTTGCGAAGGTGTGCACTTTTGAGGCATCCAATACCTCTGTGTGTGAGTGGTCGCCATGTGGCCGGTATATTTTGACGGCCACGACTTCACCCAGATTGCGTGTGGACAATGGCTTGAAGGTCTGGTACGCCAATGGAAGATTGTTGTACTACAAAGAATACCCGGAGTTATTCTCGATCGCATGGAAGCCGCAAAGCATTGAGTTGTTTCCTGCCCTAAAACAATTAGAGGCCAGTCCTGAACCTCATCCATCAGCGACCGAGTACCTATCTAAAAAAGCTGCTTTGAGCGGAGAAGGCGCGGTGAAAAAGGCAGGCGCTTATAGACCACCGCACGCCAGAAATAGTGGCGCTTCAACGGCATCGACCTCTTTATACCAGAAGGAGTTGCAAGGCAACATGGCGCAAAAGCCCGTGGGAACACATGTGCGACGCTCAAGAAGAGTGGTTCCTGGCGCAGAGCCGGCCGAACCAAAGGAGAGTAAGACTGCTGCGAAGAACAGAAGGAAGAGAGATACTAAGAAAGCCACCGAAGACGCCACGCCACCGCCTGCCGACAAACCTGCTGATTTGCTGAATGCAGACCAAGGGTCTGTTGTTGGAGGCATTGTTTCGTTGGAAGAAAAGAAGATCCGCTCTTTGTTGAAAAAACTCAGAGCTATTGAAGCTTTAAGAATGAGGCAAGCTGGCGGAGAACAATTAGAGGAGACTCAGATCAACAAGATTAACAAAGAGGACGAAATCAGACAGGAGTTGAACATCTTGGGTTGGTCTGAGTAGAGGTGTATATTTAATTATCAATTTATACGTTGGGCTTTTTCATCACTATCTTTCAAATAATGCGTGCTTTTAGGAATAGAGTTGAGTGGAAGTCTACTTGGAGAGAGGGGGCCTTTAAGCTCGGGCCTTGTTGTTAAAGCCATTAACTTGGAGCCATTACATTTAGGCCTTGTTGTTGGAGCTATTAACCTGGAGCCATTAAATTCGGACCATTATATTCGGGTCATTAACCTTGAGCCATTAAATTGGAGCCATTAACCTGGAGTCATTAACCTTGAGTCATTAACCTGGAGCCATTTAATTCGGGTTCTAAATGTTGTTGAAGCCATTAAGTTCGAGTCATTGACGCGGATCCGTTAAATTCGGGCCAATTAACTCGGGCCATCAACCTGAAGCCATTAACCTGGAGCCAGTAACCTGGAGCCAGTAACAAGAGAAAAAAAGACGCGTGATGCAACTTTCCTCCAAACCCTGTACGAAACAGTCTGATGCCGTTGGATACGAGTGTCCTATAAACCCCCTACATCTCTAATGACACATCTTCAAACCACTTCGAAAGATGACCTCAAGACTCAATACGTACAATGAGAGCATCAGATAAATGTGTTTGCTGCAAGATCTAGATTAATGAATGGCAGCGACAGACTGGGGGAAACCCGCACTCGCGTGAACGAGCATCTATTACATGTTCAAAAGTGAGAGGCTTGTTTGAAGAAAAGAGCAAGAAAAATCTCCGACGTTTTAGGACCTCTCGTAAATACCTTATTGTTTGTTCTGTGTCCTAAAGACTTCTGTCCGCATCATCAAGAAAAATGCCACGTAATACACTATACTCTCCGATCTCCATTTTCCATTAATGAGCGCGACTTTCTGCAGCAAGAAACTGGTTAGGACCCCCTGATTCTTTTTTTTCTTTGCGTGGGCATGCATGCAAACCCGCGTTCAACCTTCCTTGAGAAGGTCGTGTCCGCCTCGCGAACTGCCCACCTCTGGTACCCAAAACCGCACGCTCCTGATTCGATCCAACTCTTCTTCTCTTCTTTCGTCGCTGTCAGTTATCGAAAGGTATGTAAACTATGAGTTCTTTTAAAAATTTAAGCTGAATCCATTAAGGCCGAGACGGTCCATCAAATCCCACGCTTTCCAAACGGGTTCCGAAAATGCCATTGTCCTTTTTTTGGCCTGACTCCCTCAACTTGATCTCCCATTGTGAGCGAGACTCAAAAGAGAAGTCCTCGGCAAAAACACGCTTGCACAAATAAAGATGCCACATAAATCCATGCCTATTTCCAAGTACAGAAAGCGTCTGTTTGGGAAAATTGATTTCTTGCCAAGAGATTCTAAATATTTCCAAAATCTGTCCCTACACAATCAGATCACACTTTTTTTGGGCGCTGGACGCCTGGCAGTGATCTGGGCCACGGGCTGCACAGCGCAGACCTTCACTACTCTGAGGAGCGCAGCCTTGGCTTGGAAATTTGGATTTTTTTTTCCGCTTGGTTTGGTCCGTGCCGACTCTGCGCCTCCTTCACGTGACATTCTTTCTTTCCCGGAACGCGCCATTTAAATCATCGTCTTTGAATTTTCTGTTTCCAGATCTGTGAAGTCGCCGGGCGACTTCGCGCGTCGCGACATGGATTTTTTGTTGCTGTGGAAACCACGTCTCGTCACGTGCGCGCCCAAATTTCTTTTTTGGTTCTGTGTTGGGGCGCGCGCCTCGCTCAGCATGCTAGGGCGCAGCAGTTTCCTTTCCTCGAATTTCGATCAGCGCGTGCTCTGGTATCTCATTGGCCAGGTTTTTTTTCCAGTAGAGGGTTGATCTCATATTTGAAGGAGGCACGAGCTAGGCAAAATGACCATTTGTTACGTCCATGGATCTGCTTGAAAATTTGGTGTACCCTGGGCAATTACTTCCCTGCATGGGCTGCTCCCCTGTACCAGTTTCCTGCACCACGCCATTCGGCAATGGGTGTCCCTGTGTTTCCCTATTTATGGAAATCTCGACCTTACAAATCTTGCCGGATTTGTGGACCTCAAATTTTTCGAGTTTTATTGCCGAGCGAAATTTTGAGACGAGCAAAATCAGACAGCATTACCCATCAGAAGAAAAAGCTTTCATCAACAGCTTTTGTGCTTCCTCCATATAGATTCCCTCATTATACACCGAACTGATCCGCTTTCCCATTTCACCCCTTCGCGTTTCATCATAGATTGCACAAACCCGCCTAGCCCTTTTGAATCCAGCTTGATTTTGTCTTGTCGGCAAATCATCTTTACTAACTGTTTTGTATAGATGTCTTACGATAACAATCACAACTACTACGATCCGAACCAGCAGCAGCCCGCTGAAGGTGAGGGTTATTACCAGCAAGGCCCCTACAATGATGTCGGGCAGCCTCTTCAGTACCAGCAAGGTGGTGAGTACTATGATCAAGGCCAACAGTACCAGCAACAACCTTATGAAATGGAGGGGTACCAAAACTATGGACAAGCCAGTGCTGGCTATGGCGCTGACCCAGAAGAGTTTTCTGACTTCAGCTATGGCGGTCAAAACCCTGGAACTCCTGGGTACGATCAGTATGGAACTCAATACACGCCATCTCAAATGAGTTACGGTGGTGCAAGATCATCGGGCGCTTCCACGCCAATTTATGGCGCCAACCCAAACTATGATCCAGCACAGTTCCAATTGTCTTCGAACTTGCCGTATCCTGCTTGGTCTGCGGATCCGCAAGCGCCTATTAAGATTGAACATATCGAAGACGTTTTCATCGATTTGACAAACAAGTTTGGCTTCCAAAGAGATTCGATGAGAAATATGTTCGATTACTTCATGACTTTGTTGGACTCTAGATCTTCCCGTATGTCCCCAGCCCAAGCTTTGTTGTCGTTGCATGCTGATTATATTGGTGGTGACAACGCCAATTACAAAAAGTGGTATTTTGCATCTCAGCAAGATTTGGACGACTCTATCGGTTTTGCTAATATGAACTTGGGGAAGATTGGAAAGAAGGCAAGAAAAGCATCAAAAAAGTCTAAAAAGGCCAGAAAAGCTGTGGAGGAACACGGTCAGGATTTGGATGCATTGGCTTCCGAATTGGAGGGCGACTACTCTCTAGATGCTGCTGAAATAAAATGGAAGGCGAAAATGAACGTTTTGACTCCAGAAGAAAGAGTGAGAGACATTGCCCTTTACTTGTTGTTATGGGGTGAAGCCAATCAGGTTCGTTTTACCCCTGAATGTCTTTGTTACATCTACAAAATGGCAATGGACTACTTGGTGTCTCCTCAATGTCAGCAGAGACAAGAACCAGTGCCTGAGGGAGACTACTTGAACAGAGTAATCACCCCTCTCTACAGATTTTTGAGATCTCAAGTGTATGAGATTTACGAAGGAAGATTTGTTAAGCGTGAGAAGGACCATAATAATGTCATCGGTTATGATGATGTCAATCAATTGTTCTGGTACCCCGAAGGTATCTCCAGAATTATTATCTCTGATGGCACTAGATTGGTAGACGTTCCCCAAGAAGAGAGATTCCAGAGAATTGGTGAAGTCGAGTGGCAGAATGTCTTTTTCAAGACATACAAGGAAATTAGAACTTGGTTGCATTTCATCACGAACTTTAACAGAATCTGGGTTATTCACATCTGTATCTACTGGATGTACACGGCTTACAATGCTCCCACATTGTACACGCAAGACTACGTTCAAACACGTAACAATCAACCAACTGCATCTTCCAAATGGGCTGCGCCTGCGATTGGTGGTATCATCGCATGCCTTATTCAGATTTTTGCGACACTTTTCGAATGGATGTTTGTGCCCAGAGAGTGGGCTGGTGCTCAAAGGCTTACTCGCCGTATGATGTTTTTGATCTTGATCTTCCTTGTAAACCTTGCACCTGTTGTTTTTACTTTCTACTGGGCTGGTTTGAGTGCCATTTCAAAAACTGCCCATGTGCTCTCCATTGTCGGGTTTTTCATTGCTGTTGCCACATTAGTCTTCTTCGCAGTTATGCCTTTGGGTGGTTTGTTTACTCCATACTTAAACAAAAGCTCTAGAAAATTCCTTGCGCAGCAGTTTTTCACGGCAAACTTTTACAAGTTGAAGGGTTTGGATATGTGGATGTCTTATCTTCTTTGGGCTGTTATCTTCGCCGCAAAATTGACTGAATCCTATTTCTTCTTGACTTTATCTTTGAGAGACCCAATCAGAAACTTGTCCACAATGACCATGAGATGTAATGGTGACTACTGGTTTGGTGATGCCTTGTGTAGACAACAGGGAAAGATTGTGATGGGTTTGATGATTCTTGTGGATATGTTGTTGTTCTTCTTGGATACCTACATGTGGTACATTGTCTGTAACTGTGTGTTTTCCATTGGTCGTTCGTTTTACTTGGGTATCTCGATTTTGACCCCATGGAGAAATATTTTCACAAGATTGCCAAAGAGAATTTACTCTAAGATCTTAGCCACCACAGAAATGGAGATCAAATACAAACCAAAGGTGTTGATTTCTCAAGTATGGAATGCCATTGTTATCTCCATGTACAGAGAGCATTTGTTGGCTATTGATCATGTCCAAAAGTTGTTGTATCACCAAGTTCCATCGGAAATTGAGGGTAAGAGAACTTTGAGAGCGCCTACTTTTTTCGTTTCTCAAGATGACAACAACTTCGAGACGGAGTTCTTCCCCAGAGATTCTGAAGCCGAGAGACGTATTTCTTTTTTCGCCCAATCCTTGGCCACTCCTATCTTGGAACCATTGCCAGTTGACAACATGCCAACGTTCACTGTTTTCACGCCTCACTATGCAGAGAAGATCTTATTGTCTTTGAAGGAGATTATCAGAGAGGATGACCAGTTTTCCAGAGTTACTTTGTTGGAATACTTGAAACAATTGCATCCTGTTGAATGGGACTGTTTCGTAAAGGACACCAAGATTTTGGCTGAAGAAACTGCTGCCTACGAAAATGGTGACGAAGAAGACAGAGAAAACGAAGACGGGTTAAAGTCAAAGATCAATGACTTGCCATTCTACTGTATTGGTTTCAAGTCTGCTGCTCCTGAATACACCTTGAGAACTAGAATTTGGGCATCCTTGAGATCCCAGACCTTGTACCGTACAGTCTCTGGATTCATGAATTATGCAAGAGCTATCAAGTTGTTATACCGTGTGGAAAATCCTGAATTGGTGCAATACTTTGGAGGTGACCCTGAGGGTTTGGAAATGGCATTGGAGAAGATGGCAAGAAGAAAATTCAAATTCATTGTCTCCATGCAAAGATTGGCTAAATTCAAGGAAGATGAAATGGAAAATGCTGAATTCTTGTTGAGAGCTTACCCCGACTTGCAGATTGCCTTTTTGGACGAAGAGCCTCCTTTGAATGAAGACGAAGAACCTCGTGTTTTCTCCGCTTTGATTGATGGTCATTGTGAAGTTTTAGAAAACGGTACTCGTCGTCCTAAATTCAGAGTCCAATTGTCAGGAAACCCGATTTTGGGTGATGGTAAATCCGATAACCAAAATCATGCTGTTATTTTCCACAGAGGTGAGTATATCCAATTGATCGATGCTAATCAAGATAACTATCTTGAAGAGTGTTTAAAAATCAGATCTGTTTTGGCCGAATTTGAAGAATTGAATGTTGAACATGTGAACCCATATGCTCCAAACTTGAAAAAGTCCGATGAAGAGCAAACTGCACCAGTTGCAATTTTGGGTGCGAGAGAGTACATTTTCTCCGAAAACTCTGGTGTTTTGGGTGATGTTGCTGCTGGTAAGGAACAGACATTTGGTACGTTGTTTGCTAGAACATTGGCTCAAGTTGGTGGAAAATTACATTATGGACATCCTGATTTCTTAAATGCCACATTTATGTTGACGAGAGGAGGTGTCTCCAAGGCTCAAAAGGGATTGCATTTGAACGAAGATATCTATGCTGGTATGAATGCCATGTTAAGAGGTGGTAGAATCAAGCACTGTGAGTACTACCAATGTGGTAAGGGTAGAGATATGGGATTCGGTTCGATTTGTAACTTTACAACGAAGATTGGTGCCGGTATGGGTGAACAGATGTTGTCGAGAGAATACTACTACTTATCGACACAATTGCCATTGGACAGATTCTTATCTTTTTACTATGGTCATCCTGGTTTCCACATCAATAACTTGTTTATTCAATTGTCGTTGCAAACTTTCATGTTGGTATTGGCAAACTTGAACTCCTTGGCCCATGAATCTATTATGTGTGACTACGACAAGAATGTTCCAATTACCGATCTTTTGAAACCTTACGGCTGTTACAATTTGGCGCCCGCCGTCGACTGGATCAGACGTTATACTTTGTCCATTTTCATTGTGTTTTTTATCTCTTTCATCCCGTTGGCTGTCCAAGAATTGATCGAGAGAGGACTCTGGAAAGCAACTCAAAGATTCTGCAGACATTTCGTCTCATTATCTCCATTGTTTGAAGTGTTTGTTGCTCAGATTTACTCTACTTCATTGGTGACCGATTTGACTGTCGGTGGTGCAAGATATATCTCCACCGGAAGAGGATTTGCGACGTCTCGTATTCCTTTCTCTATCTTGTTCTCCAGATTTGCCGACTCCTCGATTTACATGGGAGCTAGATCTATGTTGATTATTTTGTTTGGTTCTGTGGCTCACTGGCAAGCTCCATTGTTGTGGTTTTGGGCTTCGTTGTCAGCTTTGATGTTTTCTCCATTTGTGTTCAACCCTCATCAATTCGCTTGGGAAGACTTCTTCCTTGATTACCGTGACTTCATTAGATGGCTCTCGCGTGGTAACACTAAGTGGCACAGAAACTCTTGGATCGGATATGTTAAACTTTCTAGATCGAGAGTTACAGGTTTCAAGAGAAAGTTAACTGGCGACATCTCTGAAAAGGCTGCAGGTGACGCGTCCAGAGCCCATAGAGCTAATGTGTTGTTTGCTGACTTCCTTCCTTGTCTTTTCTACACTGCTGCTTTGTTTGTCGCCTACACTTTCATCAACGCTCAAACTGGTGTCACTCAATGGGTCGTGGATGGGAGAGATTCCACTGATCCTATTCAAGTTAACTCGACAGTTAGAATTGTTATCTGTGCCTTGGCCCCAGTTGCGATTGACATGGGTTGTTTGGCTGTTTGTCTTGCCTTAGCATGTTGCGCGGGACCAATGTTGGGATTGTGTTGTAAGAAGACTGGTGCGGTCATCGCAGGTGTTGCACACGGTGTCGCTGTCATTGTTCACTTGATTTTCTTCATCGTAATTTGGGTCTTGGAAAGTTTCAACTTCGCTAGAATGTTGTTGGGTGTGATCACCATGATTTACATCCAAAGATTGTTGTTCAAGTTGATGACTTTGCTTTTCTTGACAAGAGAATTCAAGCATGATAAGTCCAACACTGCCTTCTGGACTGGTAAGTGGTACGGAAGTGGTATGGGATACATGGCATTCACTCAACCTGCCAGAGAGTTCTGTGCTAAGATAATTGAAATGTCTGAGTTTGCAGGTGACTTCATCTTGGCCCACTTGATCTTATTCATTCAATTGCCGATCTTGTTTGTCCCATTGATTGACAGATGGCATTCTACCATGTTGTTCTGGTTGAAGCCTTCGAGACTCATTAGACCTCCAATCTTCTCCTTGAAGCAAGCCAAGTTGAGAAAGAGAATGGTTAGAAAGTACTGCACCTTGTACTTCGTTGTGTTGGTTCTCTTTGTGATCATCATAGTTGCCCCAGCTGTCGCCGCCAGTCATGTTCCTGCTGATCTTGGAACCAAGTTGTCTGGTGCCTTCCAGGGTATTTTCCAGCCTAGAGGAACTACCATCAATGATACCGGAAAGGTTTCTTCTTGGTGGAGTTCCGATCTGAACATCCAGATCACATTCTGGTCTTTCACGCCGTCAGACATCAGAACCTATACCTCAAAGCCATTTTAAGCGCTTTGATGCAATCGACTCCTAGTCAGTCTAGTTTTATACTTTACAGTTATACATTTACTATCGTTATTAATCATATTCACAATTGTAGAAGTATTGATGTGTCAGGCCACTTTCAATCAAGGATTATGTTTCTCACACCCCAGTAACCCTTCTCGATCAACAAGAGTTTATCGTATTTATGTATGTATATAATATATATATATATATGTTTATCAATCGTATTTTCTATCACTGAATACTAGATAACTTGAACGTCTTACTACTTTTCCCCTGACACCTTTTTCAAAATCAGCTCACACTCCGAGCTGGAGGAACAATAAGACCATTGAGCAAGAAGGTCGCCTGGGAAGTAATGCATGTGGTCACTTCCCTTTTTATCCGGAGACACCTTCTCATCGAACTTTGAGTTGATCGTTCGAGCAGAAACAATTACGGTTTTGCTCAAGACAAATGGGTGCCATTGCAAAATGTGGGAGATAGCCGAGTCTGGTCCGGAAGGAAAGTTGGAATAGTCTAAGTAAAGCTTAGCACGCCAGCTATCAAGGGCCGCACGTCCAATTTCGGTATTCCTCACAATGAAAGAGTTCGTCTCGACTTTGGTTTCCGACTGGGTGAAAACAAAGTCAACATTATCGGGCTGGACATTCTTGTATGTTTTGATAAGACCCTTGGGTGGAATGATTGGCTGCTCTTTTAGGCTTGCTCCACGCAAAGCGCCGGGCGCCAATAGGTATGAGTAGAGGTCGACCTTCATGTTAGTCACGAGGCCGTCCTGGTCAAAATACCAAAACCATTCAGCCTCGGGAAATGCAAACATGGCTGCACGCATACAAAAAAGCCTGATCCATTTCGCGCGTTCGTGGTCTTGGAGGTATTCGAACGAATCAAGTTCGGGGATGAATTCCTGGTACCATCTCACATAGATTCCGTAGCCATGCTGGTGGGCATAGTTGACTCTATTTTGGACAATTTGGGCGAGCGAGGTGGTGGCATATCTATCGAAATCAACCGCAGTCACAATCACCACCCTTGGAGACTTTTTGTTCTGTTTGGGCTTGTAAACGATCTTCTGCTGGTTTTTGAAATGATTTTTCGCCCGCAATATCTCCGACTGGGCATTCTCGCTCTCCTCGGCAAGTTTTTGTTTCACGGGATCGGCATCATCCAAGAAGTTCAATGACTTTAGCAGTGTGCCTTGTCCATTGGCCAAAGAGACCTCATGCACGAGTTCCTTGATACCTATATTTCGCAATATCTCGGCGTCTTCGATGGGCGGATATAAATAATGCGATGCCGAAGAAATCGTGTATTTGACCCCTGGAGGAAGCCCGGAGGGGTACTTCGAAGGCGGCGTAGAGAATCTAGGAAGCCATTGGATCGGCCTGAACATCCAAATGAGAAGTATCACCACCACCAAAATAAGCGCCCTGTTGCCACGTACAGATTTGATCTTATTAAGGCCACCGCCCGGCAATGGTAAGTGTCCTTTTGTGCCATTGTTTGCACTTTTAGGCCTGAATCGCATTCCACTTAACATGGTGTCAGATGGAATAAACTCGTGCACGGGTTATAGTCGTCGAGAGTACGTAAAACACGGAAAACACACGCCAGATGTGTATAGTTATAAATGTATATATACAAATAGGTCCACGGGAGCAGGCGGTGTGGTTGTTTGTTACCTTCTATAACGCTGCTCCTCTATCTTCAGTGTATTTTTTTGGTGGTGTAGGTTCTGCCGCGAGGTCAGAGGTGGATCGCGCGGCCGAACTTGCCCAAGCGGCCCAAGTTAGTGTGCAGATCTCACACCCACTGACCCAGTGGACGGACGACTCACACTCCGATGTCGAGGAAATCAAGGCTCTAGCCTCAAGCTTTGAGCCTTCAAGCCAAGTACCACACTGGCAAAACGCATCAAAATTGACGGAAAAATGGAAACTTGATTTTGGGAGTGACGGGTTTAGTTTGGAATGAAATTTTGAGATGTGATTACGATGGCCGTTGCCCTCACGGTTGGTTCCTTTTCTGAGTCCGAGGTTAGATCTTTAGGTGTGAGTTTCTGAGTCTGAATTTGGTCCAACCCTTGTAATCTAGCCCTCGATGTTCATCCTAATCACAGCGTTGTAGCAGTAGACAAATATCATGGATCGTTTCACCCAACTTTTTTAAGATCTCTAATCCACGATTCCTCACGGTACTGGCATCAAAGGTGAACACAAATTGACACGAGAAGATTAAACGCGCTTGAAGCTTCGTGTCCCTAGACATTGAACTCTTTGAAAACTCAGTCCATGTCTCGATTTTCGGAAGATATTAGTTGAAAAGCCTAAAGTACCATGGTCCGATTGAGTGAATCTTGAAATTGCACAGCACGCAATGATTTCAAGACCTACTTCTCTTGATATCACGTCCTTAGAGTTGTTTGGCATGTTACCACATCCATGATACGTCTTTGACACGTCCTTGATGCTTGTCAAAGAATAAAACCAGAGACTCTCACAGAAGGACCAAAACGGGTCTGATGCGCTCAAGTCTCATCCTTAATTGACCAATGGGTAATCAATCTGAGGCAAAGCTAAGACCAAGAGTAGAGCATAAGCGACCAAAGTATAAACAAGAGGAATTAGAATTTAACCAATTCTTAACCATTTTTGACCACGCAGTGAACCAAACCTAAATCAGACCATCCCGTTTACGCCTGGTTGGCTCGGTCTTCGATCACCTGCAAAGCCACCTGTCTTCTCCTTTCAGCCACGGAATTCGCTATCAGACTATTGGCCTGTTTCACCTGCTCGGAGAATTTCTGGACTCTCATATTACTTTGCTCAATGGCGTCGTCATTAAACGGAGTAACGATTCCTAGAAGCACGCTCAACAGATAAATCCAATTAATCAATGCCCCTAAGTAAGGTTTTGAGATGCTAGGGAAGAATTCCACCAACTGGAACGCGTCAGACGCGTCGCCGCTAACAATATATGTGGTGCCAGTATTATCTCCACTGGCCGTTGTGATTGGAAGGAGCGGGTCGGCGAAAAAGGATTGGTGGAACCGCAAGTAGTTGTAGGCCACGAAAAACGACAGTACCGAGGGAAGCACGGGATAAAGTGTCCGAGTAATTGCCGACCAAAGAGAAACGGCCAAAAGCAGTACAAAGGGTAAATGTTTTACGCGGAAATTCACAAGGCCCTGGAATAAAACCACGTTATGCTCAGGAATGAGTTGCTTGAACACAACAAGGAAGCCAAAGTAGTAGGAGACGCCTCCGCCCAAAGGCTTATCCATGCCCAAGACGTCGCCTCGAAATATATTGCTGACTATTGTCACCACGACCGTTGTCAAATTTGTGATTGTGCCCACGACCAAAATGAACTTGAGCACCTCTCTGTACCCCCAGAATTTCTCCACATAGCCCGTGGATACGTAAAGAATGCCAAACGCCAAGAAAAACAGTATCACCGAGATCTCAGCGAAAATGGCAGTGACAAAGACCCACGGATAGAAAATCGCGTATCGTGGCACAAGCTGGATGTACGGGATGATGATATCGTGAAGGGGCCGCAGCTCTTGTGGGTCCCTTAAAGCGTTGATTTTCACTAAAAGAATCGTGAAACTGGTCCAGATTAGAGCTACCGCCACGACACGGGTCAGTTTTGGCGTCGACCTCCACAGAATCGAAAGCGCCATTGGATTGTAATCTGTTGAATTGAGAAAAGGCAGATGACCAGGTGACCAAAATCAGCAAATGTATGGCTTTTTGGAAGTGAGGGGATGTTATATTATGGGATGTTATGTGATGTGATGTGAAGCGGAATTTGAAAGACCGGTGTTAATGTGCGTGTTTAAGGTTCTCACTAGGCTTTTTGCAGGACCCACCACTCACTCACGACAGACCCACTTGTGCCGAGCTCGCTTCCGCACATGCTCGAGGACCCTGAAAGATTGAGTAGGGGAGTGTGAAAGGTCAAAGTTTGTCCAGAATTGACCGTTTTTTGAGACGTTAAAGTAGTAGAGATTAGTAAGCTGGAATCTAAAGACTTGATTTTCTGTCATGGGGCGGCTAAACGGTATAAAATTGCTTTTTTAGTCGATATTATTATTGGGCCATTGCGCTCTATTTTACGCAAGACAATTGTCCAAGACCTTTAAGTCTCAAGGCCTTAATTTCTTGTGGTCCCACGGCCTTTATTTTTTTGAAGTCTCACGGCCTTTTACCATGGCCTCGTAAATTCTCTTTTTTTTGTTCTACTCAGAATTCTTAAAAAAGGTGGATGCGTCAACTTAGGTAAATGCAATGGTATTCTCGGCATAGAA
Source organism: Metschnikowia gelsemii (assembly GCA_030561745.1). Taxonomy (NCBI): domain Eukaryota; kingdom Fungi; phylum Ascomycota; class Pichiomycetes; order Serinales; family Metschnikowiaceae; genus Metschnikowia; species Metschnikowia gelsemii. Next base: position 23,971 of record JAKTYA010000221.1, read on the forward strand.
GTGGTAAGTAGCAAACAGGAACAAAGTTAGTACAGTTGAGACAACCCACATACATCCTAATAAACCTCAATGGCACACTAGATGGCACATTAGATGACACACTAGATGGCACACTCGATGGCACACTCGATGGGGCGCTTTATCCCTCACGTCGGCCACCAGAAATTGCTTTCAGCGCCAGTATGCCAGTAACAGAAAACGAGGTGAAATTTTCTGTAGGAGCGTGGAGATCCCATCAATTGCTTGTGAGAGCAGCTTTCTGACATATGGTCTTCGTGAGAGAAATGAAGAAGAAGAAAAACAGTCGGGTCCATCGTCACATTTTCTACTGCTACGTAATTCTTCGAAGCGTATTTACTTGTATATTTTCACACTGTTTTTTCTTATCTCAAGCAAATCCCCAGCGCAATTTGACTTAGTATTACGTCCTTGGCGGTTATTTTATGTTTCTGGCTGGTTCTTGTGCCTTTTCGTTGTGTCGCAGAATTCCCTCTATTTTCCAAACCTTCAAAACCGAGCCAATGCGGTTTAATTTTATCTTTGAGGTGTGCTTGTTCAGGTAACCAATAAAGTTTTTGAGTTAGATTTAAGCTTAATGTTTGCTGAACGGTATGACTCAAGAGTGGTATTATACAACATGAAATATCAATCGCGCGATGTTTAGCAATCAATTTTTGAAAAGCTATGTGCATAGGAAAATGGAAAAATACTTCCGATAAGTAGGGGATTTGAATTAATCCAGGAAAAATGTAAATTTTCGATTTTTATCAGCAATTTATTCACCAGCGAGTTCAACTAAAAAAATGGGACTAGAAATATTCGGTAGAGAGCATTACATGTGGTACGGTTCTGCAAAGGTGATCACTACGTGAGATCAAAAAGATCATCAGGATATTTCTATCCCAATTAATTTTGCTAATCTTGAAAAGTACCAGCTCTGTTAATATTCATACTCAAAAAGAGCGATCTCAAACGTACGCATGAACATTAAAAATGTAATCTATTTGAATTCTGATTCATACCAAAAATCTAAGTAATCTATCGAAATTCTGATCTTGGCCAATGCTAAGTACGGATTGTCTAAGTCAGACCACACGTACCTGGTTTTCTCAAGCCACGCTATTTCAAGAGAAACCGACATTTCCTTAGGTTGAGTTTAGATCACCCGACACTTTTTTGTGTTGATATATGCAATGCCCCTGATGTGCTTTGGGGGAAGGCTAACTAATAATTGCTGCACTGACACAGCCTAATTCTGGCCAATATACCTCTAAAATCCAGGGCTTCGTGCCTATTTCCTGATGTGCTTTGGGGAAAGGCTAACTAATAATTGCTGCACTGACACAGCCTAATTCTGGCCAATATACCTCTAAAATCCAGGGCTTCGAGCCTATTCAGCCATTCTAACCCTTCTCAAAAGTCTAGAAATCGTCTATCGATAGACCCTTTACTGCTTGGTGGACGTGTTCAGGCATGTCTGGATGGTCACCTCTGAGAATTCCCCTAATTGTTTCCCAGCGACGAATAATCTCTGCCATCGCCAGCGCATTGTAAGGATTTGAAGTATTCACAGTAGGAATCACGTGCTTAATGTTGAGGAAAACAACAAAGTACGAAAGTTCTCGAAACGACAGATGTTCGCTATAAGGAACAGAATATATCCGGTACGTGGTGTTATCAACCTTTCCGGTCCGCTTAGTGGGATTCTGCTTTACCACGTCAAGATGGGAATAATTCGGCAGTTTTCGAAGAAGAGAAGCTGTTGATACAAGCGAAATGTCTGACTCGTCAATTTCAAGAAGCTCTTCCTGGACATTTTCCTCGACATCTTTCGGACCATTTTCGTCGTTAATTCCCTGAACAATTTCCTCGTCATCTGTATTTTTGAAAGACCACCCTGTGGGCCGAAACCCAACACACCTTTCGAAATGACTGTGGTAGGCATTATGGCTGAAGTACTTATGAAGCTCTTGGATATTGCCTGCGATTTTCATCGGCACAAGATGGATCATGACGTCGTGGTCAGACGTCGCCACGGGATCTGTTGTGAGCACAGAATCGAGATACTCGTCCTGATAACTTCTCACTATATGTTCCTTGTCGCCGCGGCTATTGACGTTTGAAATATAAATGGGCGAGTTTCCAAGGCGCTTCAGAATAGAGATCGCAAGTTTTTCCTTTCCAATGAGATACGTGCCGACGAGTATCAAGTACTTTTTCGCCTTCGGCTTTGACTTTGTGCCGATGGAAAGAAAATCGGTGATGCGGCTTTGTAAAGAACTGCCGAAATTCTCCTTTACAAACACGTCATTATTTGAGAACTCATGGACAAGTTGCGCCACAGAGTCACACACTTGCTCCTGTTTCGGGAAATTGTACTTCGGCGTCATATATGTGGTATCCAAATACACACTTTCAAGTTGGTTTCCAGCACCAACGAGAAATTCCTCGAGCAATGGATGGCATAAAATACTCTTATTCACCCTGAAGTCGCCACAGTGAAGCGAAAATGTCGACTGGCCAGCTAGAGAAATGCCCTCGAAAAGAAATATCACTGCTCCGGGACAATGGTTCGCATCTATGCATGTCACATATACCCCGGGACTTCTTTCTAGAGAAACCCCGCCGCCATTCTCAAGGTCCTCTTCGAAAGAACAGATCTTATAGCGCACGTCGTTCTCCATCAGAAATAAATGGCACGGCTCTACGCTATACCGAATTTGAAGAAGCCTTCCCGTTATGACAGAACAATAGATAATTTTCGAGTCGAAGGTGCGTTCTCGACACCATCTTTTAGTGAGGCCCCCATAGTGGTCCGAGTGGAAATGCGAGAGAAAGTATTGACGAATATCTTCGTGAGGCTTATAGCAAAAAGCATCTACTGATAAGCGGTAAACCTCGGATTCGGACACAGGAAATTTCATGATTTTCAAGTCAGGGATCTCGGTCTTTCGGGACGATGGAAGTAATTCTTCGCCACTCTTGATTCCAGATCCAGACTCTGCATCTGTGCCCGACATTTTTTGCCGCTTCACCGTTGGTTTCGAGTTCACGTACCGTAGTTTCTCTATCTGAGGGAGTCCAAGATCACGTTTCCGTTTTTGCGGCTCGACTTTCTTACTGCTGCTCTTTCCGTGCTTGGCTGAACTTTTTCGTGGATTTATCACGATTTCTTGTTTCTCCTCGGACCTGGAAGAATTGGCCACTCCTGATGGATCTATTGAGGCCTTCAGATATGCGGTTTCAGATTCAACATCTCGTGCGCCATCCTGTCTAGTTTCATTTATAGTGGCCATCGATAGACACTCTTCAACATGGCGGATCCGATCTTCCATTGAAAGCGGGTCCATAGGGGTCTGACATACGGGGCATCCAATAATCGCAGGATGTTTGCCGCCAGGCCCAGAATCACCAAAATGGGCGTTTTCTTCTATTTTTGCACCAGAGTCCATCTTGTGGGTCGAGCCTTTTTCCAGTGCAATTTTGAGGTCAAAAATTGTCGCCTGTTTTTTGACTTGTGGCATGATTCAGGGGGACCACCAATCTTGGAGTGTTGATGTGGGCCAGATTCAATTGCGCTCTAAATTCATACATACATACATACGTACATACACACGTACATACGTACTACATCTACTGTGCACCCCAGAATTGCCACAAAATGTGTGAAGATGATCTGAGTTAATTGCGAATGAGGCAGTGCAGGACCATCATCTCCATCTGGTGAGCATCTTCATCTGGTGAGCATGATCAAGAAAAATGGGGAAACACCTGAGGTGGTACGGAGAGGTCGAGAATGGATGCATATAAAGAGAAGTGCAAGCAGGGCCCGTGAGAAATGCACCAGAGGTGGTACACAGGGTAAGATGAGAAAAAGAGACCAGGGAAGATACTGTTAGATCGGATCGGATCAGATTAGATTTTAATATCTCGGGTCAGATTATATCATATCAGATCATACCAGATTGTGTCATACGAGATCGTGTCATACGAGATTGTATCATACGAGATTGTATCATACGAGATTGTATCACATCAGATCATATCACATCACATCACATCACATCACATCAGATATCCCTCCATACCATATCCCTCCATACCATATCCCTCCATACCCTACCAACAGAAAAGCTTCACCTCAAACTCACCATGGGACTACTCAGCATCATTCGAAAACAAAAGGTCAAGGATCTGGAGATCCGCGTGTTGGTTCTTGGTCTAGATAATTCAGGGAAAACCACCATTATTCGCAAACTAATGGGATGCGACACCAAGAGCGTGGCCCCGACCATGGGGTTCCACATCCATACTTTTACCTGGGAACAGTTCACCATCAACGCATGGGATATTGGTGGTCAGCTGACGCTCCGTAGTTTCTGGAGCAACTACTTCGACAAACTGGACGTGGTGGTGTGGGTCGTGGACGGAACAAGCCTTGAACGTCTCAGCGAGCTGTACAGTGAGCTCAGGGAGAAAGTGATCCAGCAAGACCGGTTGGCAGGGACATACTTTTGCGTGGTGATCAATAAAATCGACATGGTGCCTGAATCTCATAGGGACCAGGTGCGGCTTGCAGTGGAAGCGGCACTAAATCTTTTGGCGGAAATTCCTCAGGATCGGTATACGATGAAGTGTGTTTCTGGCCGTGACGGTGAGGGTCTACAGGGGCTTATGGAATGGGTAGTTTCGAAGTTCTCCTTCATTTGACTAAGTTTGGGTTGTTTAATTCAACAAATCATGTGTGTGTATTGGGGCATCTTCGGCCGGGCAATTGAACCACTAAATTGTTGAAGACTACTCTTGGCAGGTAATCTCAATTGACACCAAATGGTATTGATTATAGAGATCCGAGAAGCCGTGAATTGCGAGGTTTCTTGGGGTTTGGTCAACGAATCTTCGTGCCCTCATAGGAGATCCAATTCACTCTTAATTGTCATAATTCATCATTCTGGTCGTGGCACTGAACCTGTTCATATGGCCTCTTCTGACATTGAGATGCAGAAGTGCTTCCTAAAAGGGAGGTTGACCATTTCTATTCAGAGGGAAAATGCAATTTTCGCCATTGGAAGAAAATACCAGCAAGCTGTTCTAAAAAGATGAAAATGAATTTTCCCATGGCGGAAAGAGATATTTTCATTATTCATATGATCCACGTTTAATGTAACGCGTGATAGTCTTACTGTGTGGTGCTAGAGGACATATTGCGATAAATGCCCATTGAGAGACCAGTGTTGCGAATAGGGACACGTATTGCGAAGAAGCACAGTTTGAAATTCTTCAAGCGATCTTTTTCTTAATCAATATGGGATTACGATTGAATGGGCGATCCCCCTCGTATATAACATTGGATTACGATTCTCCAAGCGATCTTCATCGTAACCAACTTGGAATTACGATTGAATTAGCGATCTTTATCGCAGCCAACATGAAATTACGATTGAATGGGCGATCTCCCTCGAGCACAATATGGGATTACGATCTTTATCGCAGCCAACATGGAAATCGGTTGAATGGGCGATTCTGATAGTTGGTCACAATCGACAATCGGAGTTTTCGTGATTCCATTATACGATTTTCGGTGCTGATCTGATTTCATGAAAGCAACAGGTTGAAACTGGTTTCTTCTTTCGGGTTTCTAAACTTCATTGCTTCTTTAGACAATGCAAGCAATTCACGCTTGTGTTCTATTTATTGGATTGCACTGGTAATATTGACGAATTCCTTGGTAAGGGCGTCTATACTTTCTGGAATCGCCTGGAACGTCACGTATTCTTATCAATCTCTTTGGTTGAACTGGTAGATAGAGCTCTTTGATTAATCGCTCGAATATATTTAGTCAAAAAGGAGACAGTCTCACAGACTTTGGAACATTGGAGATCGACATACCTTTTGAGGCCGACCCTTTCTCGGTCAACACCTGTCATTCCAATTATGGTGATTGATGTTAGACTGGAATAGGGTTTTACAAGAAGCGTGTGTCTTACAAACTTTCTTCTTTTCGGAAGAATAGTTAAATAAATTGCAGGCGATAGAGGTTATGGACAAGATAGGCCCATTGTCTTTCAGTGGGTCACATGCAAATGTTTGGGGCTGAACCGTGCTATCGTGGAATTTACTATTACGATTTTGTAGTCTTATAATCATTCGTAACCGTGAAAGCTCGTTGTAAGGTCGTAATTCTTATGACGACTGTTAAAGTCATCATTCAACAGTTATCATATGCTCCAGGATTGCCTTACTTCGAAATAATTACATGAAATTACCATTAATAATTTACAGGCTCAAATACTCTTTTCAATTATTAAAAACATCGTCTGCCTTACTTTTACTTCCATTTTCACACTCTTCTTGAATAGAACAAAAAAAGGTATCAGAAGAAAACTAGCACGTAGCAAGTTTTGATAGACATTTTCTCAAAACGCCTAAAATTTGGCCGAAATATGTGGCCTTGCTAACTGTAGCCAGAGCTTAACGACTTGTTTTGCAACTCCGTATATGCATAGAAAAGTTTCTTTCCTCGGCCCTCAATTAGTTTGCGATTAGGGCTCGGAAATTTCTCCGGACTACAACGAGGAATTACTGTATTATATAAATAAAAAAGAGAGCTTCACATTTTTGCATCTTGAACTGATTTCTGTCAGTGGAATTTCTTCTCTTTTCCCTTCTGTCCCATTTCCTTCTTTCCCTTTCCCCTCTGTCAAAAATCCTGTCAGATCCCGTCATGAATTCCACTATCGTGCTGGCTTCTCGGTTATCCACTTAAACGCGTGGCAGCAAGATTCCGGGCCGCCTCATTACCTTTCCACTTCTGGCAGATTGCTCTACTGAACGGGCAAATTGGGGCCGCCCAAACTGCATGAACCTCGAGAATGGGCGCAGATCAAAATGCGCATGGCGTGAGCCGCAAGGCACTGGCGCCAGGAGACCACACACACGGAAGAAGGGAAGACGCGTTGAAACACGGCTGAAACACGCTTGCAGAATGGTTAAGACAAGGTTGACACACATTTGCAACAACTCAAATCACTCCATCTTTCAGTCCATAAAACCCATAATTATACTTCCCATTGAATTACCCGACAACTTATACTGCGCGATCTTTTAGCTTTCGCGTCTCTCCTGCGAAATCGCGTCGCGTGAAAATGTGTTTTTTTTTCGCGTTCCTAGGGCCGTCTGCATTTACTGGTGAACGGCACCTCGGGCTCCTAGTCCTGCAATTAATATACTTTCCGAATCCACCTCTGCTTGGGCATCGGGCATTTTCCAGACTTTTCATTGTCGGGAATCGTTCTTATAATAGAGTTCTTTTGTGTTCACTCGTTTCCATTTGAAAAACTCTTCAATTGCATCAAGACGGCGACACTGCTCAAATTTCGGTCGCAGTCTCTTTCGTTGGTCCTTCGTTTCGCTGACATCCCTTCCTAGATCTGAGATCTCGAACTTGCGGTATTCGGTGTCGAGCACAATTCCTCACAGAAAGCATAGGTGAAGAAGGAATTGGTTTTTAAAAAGGAGCTTTACTCGCTGCTGCTTCATCTGGTCGAATCTCCTGGAAATTGGATAATTCGCAATATCTTCGTCACATCCATTTCGTCCATACAATATAACTTGCTCGAATGTCGGCACAAACCATAATAGAGAACCTTCGTCTGAGTGAGTTGCGCCAGCGGGAAAACCTAATTGGTCTTCTAGGCGTGGTCAAAGGATCTAAAGTGTCAGGCTCCGGCGCCCAGTTACCATCGATGGTTCGTGGGTTGTGTACCAGTAATCAAAATCTTCTCCAATTATCGAATCAATATTTGACAGATCTTGAAGCATGTGGAGACGATTCGGATATCGAGCCATTCAAATTGTTTGTCAACGAATTCATCATGTGGTTCGAGAGCAATTTCGTGGTTTTTGAAAAGTTCCACCAGTGTCTTTTGGCAGAGCATCTAGTTGACGGCACTCATTATCAGCAACCCATTCTTCACTGCTCAAACTATGCAGAAATGGCGAGTTCGGCATCGAGAATCTTGAGAAATCCATTCATCATCGAGAAGTTAACCGAGCTCCGTGAGCGTGCCTCTCAGTTGATTAAAAAGAATCATGATTCGATCAAAAGAATCCAACTCAATGACATCAGTTTCGACCATGTGCAAACCTTTGGGGGCCGCAGTGTCTCTTGCTTTTTCACCACAGAGCAGATTGTGAAAAGATCCGAAGACGTTCGGTTTTTTATGGGAAAGTCGAAAATCGAAATGGTGTTATTGAACTTGAGCCAAAGAGCCCAGCCCAAATTCGACTCCTTGGCCATTTTGGAGGTTCCTGCGAGAAGAGAAAAACGGTCGGTGGTGTATCCCCCGTTCAGAGTCAACGAATTGTCAATGTCGGTTTCATTTAATTGCATAAACTTCACGTCTCTATCGCATGCGCATGATCTGAAACCAGGTAAGAATTTTTTTTCAGTGTCGGGACCCGAACCACTCGTCCAATCGTGGTTTGAGGACCTCAAGGCGATTTTTCCCACAGACGACAAACTTCTTCAAAGCAACACGGTGAAACTTCAGGGCTTGGGGATCGAAACTATGCTGGATTCAAGTGATGAAGATGTTCAGCAACTGCCTTGCACGTCGCAAGAATCAGCCACGGCGCTCAAGGAAAGACCTTCGCTCGAGTCGTCGCAATCGTTGGAAATCATGAGAAAAACTTTATCCGATGACGGAATAGCACCTGAGGTCAAGGATAAACAGCTCACAGTGGTCGAAGCACCCACACATCTTTCGATTTCGGCAGAAGTGGCGTATCCCGAAAGTATGGACGACTTGGACGAGTTATCGTCTGTTTCAGATAGTTTGGAGTGTTTTGAAATGGTGACCTCGAAACCCACAAAACATGGCTCTTCTGGCAGTGTAGGGTTGGGGTTGTCTATGGCCCAAGGCACGGCCTCCATGCCTGAACTATCTGCCTCTTTGCCTGCATCGTCGGTCTACTTAAACGCAGCTGGTTCTGCAATTGATGTGAACAATTTCGGGAAATCACATAACCCGTCGTTTGCTAGTTTGCCTTTGAAGGAAGAGAGATCCACGAGAAAAAAGTCGTTTCTTGGCATCTTCAGGAAAAGACGAGGTCCAGAGACTTCTACAAAGAGCTCTGAGACTCAGGGGCCGAAAGACATGGGCAAGGATTACACACGTTCCGAATCGAGGTCAGAAGTCCTCATAACTTCTAAGCCTGATTCTTCTAATACATCCCTGCGAGCCCAGGAAGACAAACCTTCGGAATCTAGTAAAGTTGAAGACTCGGGCTTACGGAAACCGAAGGCGGCAGGTAAAAACAAAAGGAATCCAGATCTCCAAATCGAAATCCCCAAGATTAGTGCCTGTGATGGGAATCTGAGCCAGCCTGGAAGTGCCCTTTCGACCTCTAACAGAACATTGCCCCTGCCATTTGCATTGCCTTCGTCTACATCGATGCATTTCTTCAAGCCATATTTGAACGGAGCTGGAATCAGTAGCACTACCGATGTTAATGAATCCACCACAAGCTTAGCAATGGCCCCTGAGGAGAAACCGTATGCGATTCCCCAAGAGTTTAAAGATATTGTCAATGCAGATGATACGCTAGATTTCTACATCACACCAACGTCGCCCAATTCAATTAAGGTGTCGAGATGGAAACACCACTATGGAAAGTGGGAATTGTTGACGTCAAATGAAAACGTGTTCATAAAAATTGTCGCCAACTACAATATCTATCAGAGCTGGTTATTGGTGTTCAAAGAGCAGTACGACGAAGAGTTTGGCGAGGTCATTGACGTCCCGCTTTTGGTGCTTGATCTCGATGACAACACCAGTGTCAGACAATCGACTGCTCTTGATGTTGAGATCCAGTCTGTTGACACGTTTTCCAGACAGAAAAGCCATATCATTGTGCGGTGTTACAACAGAGCCTTGGTCCAGGCCATCTCCACAAATCTCAGTAATATCTTGGAGGTGATGAGCAGTAAGAAAACGCTCCGCATGTCCTCGAACTTCGAGTCGTCGGCCACGCTTTCCTCGTCTCTCATGAGCAAGCCAAGCACGTCGTCTACACTCACAAGCATATTCACCCATGTCGACACCTCGCAAAAGCAAACGCCTGCTTCTTCCATATATAAGAATGTCGAAAGCGGCCAGGATATTTTGAATGCCACTGGCGCCAAATTGTTGCTTGATCGCATGACAGTCAAGCTCCATCAGCAGATGGAATCTTACTCGCAAATCCATCAGGCTTCTTCGTGGAAGTCGCTCGCCATGTACTCCTTGAGCATTCTGCATTCCATCGATACCTCCCAAGTCGGGTTCTATCATTTCGATATGATAATCAAGGAGGGTGCTCGCGATGAAAACTCGGAAGAATATCTGTGGTCATTTGGGGACGATGAGATCCACAAACACATCGAGCGGATCGGGAAAGCCGCCATGCTAGTGAAGGTCTCTGACTCCAAAATTTTCATGCTTGAGTGTAGAGGCAAAAAGGAGTTAAAACGGCTCGCTAATCTCTTTTAATCTTTTGTGGTCTCTAAAATCATTTCAGATTTTATTGGATCAAACACCCTCATATATATATACATATATATATGCATATATATTTAGATCATAGGCACTGCCGTTTTATTAATGCATCTACGGGCCACCTTTAATAATAATAATTACAATTAGATCATTTCTTTAATATTTCTTATGACCATCTGGCTTCCATACATGAATACTAAGGTAAGCTTACATTTTTCCAAGTAAGCTTATTCGAGAAATGAAAGTATAAGATTTCGCTTCATTTAAAAAAAACGTTTGAGGCCTAGGAATCCTCTTGATGTATTATTCTATCTCCTTCATTGCTCCTTCTGATTTCCAGCACGAGAGCCACCCCGTGAGCTTTTCGGAGTTCTCTTGGTAGGAGTTTTCCATGTAGCCTTATAAATTTTGTTCGCAAGTGGGATAATGCCACAAACCTCTGCATTGCTTTTAAAACAATTGAATGACTTGCGTGTAAATCTTCACGAATAAAATTTTATCAATTTTTCTTATGGTTCATCCGACCCCACGAATATGCTGAGGCAGGATAAGGCCCTATAGGTGGACCGTACAACATATAGGCATGACTTGTTGGAGACCACTAACCCACAGTTCGTGATTTTAGTATTTCTGGACTTTGGGCTTATTGAGAATTCATAAGGGATCGAAGACTCTATGCTGCGAGAAAACCACTTGTTCAAAGCCTTTGTTCGAAGTTCATGTTCAAAGTCTATGTTCAAAGCCCATGTTCAAAGTCATTGAAAGTAATCATTCACTCCCTCTTTTTGAAACTTCTTGTCCGATTCCGAATGGATTCATTTCTCTTTGGGTCTAAGATACATAGCTTTTCCGGAAAATGCTCTTGTTTACATCATTGTATAACTTCTCACGCAATTCAAGACACGATTTTATGTCACTTGCGGCATGTGAGAAGTTTTCCGTCTCCAAGGATACTTCTCCGAGAAGATCATATTTTTCAGACAATTTCTTCACTGACTCCACGTAATTTGTTGTAGGCTCTGTTTCATCAGAGGCCAAGACCGGCGGTTTGAGAGCTTCTTGTTCTTCAATAGCATCCTCTTTGACGACTTTCTCAAATAACGCTCTCGTGAGGTCCAAAGTATATCATGCAGCTTTGAAGTCAGTCTGCTCCTCTTCTTCGGGACTGCCGTTTTCATCATCGCCCCCTCAATTTTATTACTCTTTGTGTACTTTCCTCCTCATCCCCCTCATCTTCTTCTTCATGCTTCACATGGCTGTCTCCGCCATCCTCTTCAGCAGTTTCCTCTTCCGCCATGCCTTCATAGAATTGGAACCCGCCATCTTCCCCCGCCATCTTCCTCATCATTGTCGCCTCTTTCGGTTTTCCTTTCACCGCTTTTACGCCACTGACGCCACCCAAAAAGCCAGATCTAGCTAAGCCATTTTGGAACAATGCCTCTCCATACAGAAAAAGAAGGTCGGGGTCGTCGCGAGCGTGCTCCTTGTGAAACGCAGCACAGGCATCGGCATAGCACGTGGCTATTGGCCCTGAGACTGGAAGTACGACGCAGGCGTCATTCAATGAGTCCCGCACATGTGCTGGATTTCCTGGCGGCTTCTCTTCTTATTGACTCATATTATTTCTATGATGATGATGATTTTCAACACTGTGTCAAAGGCAAAAAAACGCCCATTTCACGCCGTCAGTTCAAGAATTATCATAGTAAGCTTGTTTGGCAGACAGATTCTTGACGACCTCTAATGCTGGCATTGTCGATGTATTCTATCTACGATTCCTGGATTTGGAGGGACGCTAGACGTTCAAAGTATGCCGCTTCAATATGGTCGAAAGCTATTATTGTTCAGGACCAGGTTCTGTGGTCTACAGTCTGAAGTTCGAGAGGCACAATTGGCGATCGATGTCTGGGATACGCGATGAATTTTCCAGGAAAATAAAACTTTCGAGCTTTTGCGCTGTCGCCCACTTGATTTCCGTTGTCACATTTGTGGCAACAGTGCTCAACAAAGGTCATTTTTGAAATTGAGGGAAGCCTCGTTCCCATTGGCACGATCAAACTGTCGCTTCTGCTCGAAATATCTCAGCATATCCCAATATATCCTATCATATCTCAACATATCCCAGTATATCTCAACATATCTCAACATATCTCAACATATCCCAATATTTCCCAGTATATCTCAGTATATCCCAGTATATCTCAATATATCTCAATTTATCTCAATTTATCCCAGTATATCCGAGTATATCTCAACATACCCCAACATACCCCAACATATCCCAACGTATCCCAGCATAAAAAATATATCACTCCAGCAAACAATCCTTGTGAAAAGAAAACATTGAAAATATTTTCACAAAAAACCCCTTCTCCTCTCATTATTATGGGGGCAAGAAATAGCTCTCATAAGTACGATCCTCATTTATAAGTGTGACACCAGGCCATAATACAGTATTTATGCCACTGTAGGGCGCGACGAATCACATGTCTTTTTGCACCCAAAGCAGGAATCCTAGCAGCATTGAAATTTGCACCCACCAACATCGACCGCTTTCACAGAAAAAGATCTGATATAAAATAAGTATTGAAAATGAAAGTGAACACTGCTTTCTCCATAAGTGCCTTGATGGGCATGTTGAGTTTGGGCCATGCTGCTTTTCGTATAGAGCACGCGCACGAGGTCGAAATCATTGGCAACAAGTTCTTCAACACTACAAGTGGCAACCAGTTCTTCATTCGGGGCGTAGCGTATCAGCGTTCGAGAAAAATCACGGAAGTCTATGATGCAGAAACGGAAACGGCATATGTGGACTCCTTGGCCAACCCGTCATTGTGTTTGAAAGACTTGGAGTTTTTGAAAGAGTTGGGCATCAACACGGTACGTGTATACCAGGTGAACCCAAAATTGAACCACGATGTATGTATGAATGCATTTTCCAGTCATGGCATTTATGTTTTGGTTGACTTATCTGAGCCGCAGCGGTCCATCAACCAGGGCATGCCTTCATGGGACGTCGATCTATATAAGCGGTACACTGATGTAGTGGATAGCATGAATTCCTATTCGAATCTTCTTGGATTCATTGCTGGCAACGAGGTCTTGAACCAGGTGGAAAACTCCAACGCCGCTGCCTTTGTCAAGGCTTCGGTGAGGGATATTAAGGAGTACATTCGGAAGAAAAAGTACCGCAAAATCCCAGTTGGATATGCCAGTGCAGACGACACCATCACGCGTTTGGACAGTGCCAACTATTTTCTCTGCACTGACGGCGGAACAGAGTCTGCGGTGGTCGACTTCTATGCGCTAAATATGTTTGAGTGGTGTGGATACCTGACGTATGCCACTTCCGGGTACAAGGAGCGCACCATTGAGTTCAGCCAGCTGCCGGTGCCTGTCTTTTTCAGTGAATATGGATGCAATGCTGTTCGCCCACGTCCATTCACGGAAATAGATCTGATCTACGGCCCGATAATGTCGCAAGTCTGGTCTGGAGCCGTGTTGTATGAGTTCTTCCAGAACGAAAACAGGTTTGGTTTGGTGGATGAAAACTCGGTGGGCCATATCATCAAGCTTGAAGATTACAACATAGTGAAGTTGCGTTTGGTAGAAAGCGTTCCTCGCGGGATTCATCGGGACGCAGCTCCTAGTGCACTTCCCTTTGAATTGACCTGTCCCACGATCTCCAAGACCTGGAACCTGCTGCACGTCCTCCCTCCAACTCCAGATGCCGGAGTCTGTGACTGTCTTCAGGCCTCGTTGTCTTGTGTGGTCACGCCTTATGTTTCAGTGAATATCCAAGAGCTCTTGAAGGAGGTTTGCGCCAAGACAGATTGTCTGGATATCAGGGCAGATGGCTCGAAAGGCGTGTACGGTAAGTATTCCGGGTGCAGCCCAGTTCAAAAAACATCTTATGTGTTGAACAAATACTATCTCGAAAGCCACAAGAAACACTGTGATTTCGGCAAGCGTGCCGCATTGACCACGAGTTTTGGGGCTTTGAGCTTCAAGAAAACTCACACTGCAGATGGACAGACCTGTGAAGAAATCTTGAACCCACCAAAAAGTGCCTTTGTGGGATTTGGAAGTGCAAGCCTCAAGGAAGTCACCATCGACGACGGGGACGATGCATTGCAAAAGCAAGTGGAGTTCTTCAAGAGCGCAGCTCAGAAACCAGCTAACTGGGGATTCGTGGTGGTGTCTATTTTCGTCATTTCATTTATGTACTTAGCTACTTGAACCGTGGGGAAATGCCTTTATGCCTATTTACTCTGTCCCTCTTGATTCCTTCTCTGATTCTTCCCAGGTCTTACTTGGGCTCTTTTAATCCTTTCTAGGACCCCAATTGAGACCCAAAAACCCCGAGCCAGCAAAAAGACCGGATTTGGGCACATAGTTCTTCGATGCAAACTTCGGCTCCACTATGTAAATGCGCTTTTTCGAGGGCAAGTCAAGGGCTATGTACGCAAACTCGCTCGACCAAAAAGAAGTGTCGATCTGCTCTAGAAAAACACTCCCGTGCTTGCCTGCATCGGATTCCACGTGGAATCTCATGGCCAAATGGTCTTTTCCGTCCTGGCCCTTTTGACGCACGCTCTGGACCGGTCTGTTTCTCACCCATTTATCTCCAGGAACCTCGCCATATGCCTTCAATCTGTCACCGGCTTTGAACCCAAGAGCTTCCTGTGCAAGTGGGTTTTTCTCTACTAAACTGACGGCCTTGTTAAAAGTTTTCGTATCGCCAGAGGGCAAAAACAATTCCGATAAAATCAAATAAACCACAAGGCCGCAAAACCCGACTCCGGCCACCACCAAAAGCAATGAAGCAGAAAATGTCGTGAACCCCGTGATCTTATGCAAGAGAGCCCTGCCCTTGACATCTCGGTCCTTGCCATTGTTTGAATGTGAATGTGGCTCTTGATCCGGTCTAGGTGCAGAGGTTTTCGTCGAGTAATTACGCAAGCCGCCAACGGGTATAAGGGCGGAGATACTCGTGATTGGCTTGGTCTGGCTTTGGCTCAAAGTTAGGTGAGAAAATGCTCTCACATTCAGCGGCACAATCGCCCTATAGGCCAATGGCAGCCATGCTTTTCTTGCAAGAGGAATTTGTTTTCCTATTTTGAGTCCAAGCATCTGTGAGTCCGAGTGTCTTTGTTCACTTTTTTGTCAAGTTTGTGAACCTTTGGTCCTTGTCCATGTCCTATTTCACTCACTTCAGTGCAGGTATCTGCTGTTTTTTTGAGAGACTCACGGCAGCGCAGGCAGGTGCGCTCGGCTTCTGGCTTCTGGCTTCTGGCTTCTGGCTTCTTTTAGTGGTGCGTGCGACGAGGGCCATGCTGCAAAAAAAGAACCTTTTACATCTACTTACATCTACATCTAGGCAACTAGAATAATTACTTGTTGCTCATAAAAATATCGGAAAGAATACATTTGAATCGAAAGACTGTGTAATTTTAGCTGGCACGTCTTTCGTCAAAAAGTTCAGTTCACAAAAGAGCACTTGGCTTAGTGAGTGTTCCGAGGAATCAAGTGAAAAATATATTGCTAGATGAAAAGCTGGCTGATGTATTGAAAAGCTAAACTATAGCTCGGTAAGGGTTTTTTCTCTGAGGCCAAACCTAAAACCGTCTGCGAAGAATCCGGGATTATTTGGCAACATGATATTCAGAATACCCTACATCTAGCTGCCCACTAGAGATAATATTCTACACAGATATAAAGTTTCTTGCTGGCTAATGACTTTTCAATTACCGTACCTTACCGCACATTTCAGTTTCCTGAGACTATTGACTCACCTCTGAGGATATCCTTGTAACCGTAATAAAAGTAGCCAAATCATAGGCTAATGTAGCTAAATTAAAGGAGGATAATCGGAGCTGGGCAGCTACATTAAAGGAGGATAATCGGAGCTGGGCAGCTACATTAAAGGAGGATAATCGGAGCTGGGCAGCTACATCAAAGGAGGATAATCGGAGCTGGGCAGCTACACTAAAGGAGGATAATCGGAGCTGGGCAGCTACATCAAAGGAGGATAATCGGAGCTGGGCTGTCGATGCGGACATTGCAGGAAGTAGCATTGCTTGAGAAGGCAAAACGGACCACAGTATATTGACTCTTGCCCCGAGTCCAGAGCCCAGCAATAACGTCTATATCTTCCACTCCTGTCCTCCTCTTACTTCCCTTCACTTACCAAAAACACAATACTCTCTCCACGTTGTGCTAAAAATGAGGATTTCGCTACTGTATTGCGGACCTTACTTACATATGCCCGCACCTTCTTGATATTTCCCAGTGGTCTCTTTCAGATCCTTTCCACAACGTCCCGGGCACAAAGCCTGATTTGCCTCCCCTAAAAGGTTTCAGAAACCCTCGGAATTGAGGTTCGACCGTGATAAAGCATGCGATATGTGTATATAACGTGAGTATTTAAGGGATGAATGACTAGTATTAGGCTTACCAAGAGGTACTTTGTGAAGGGTTTTTAAAAACATTACGTGATACTTTAGGGACGTGAAGAGTAGATGAGGAGGGTGTTTATGTATACACCGTCTCGGGAAGTGGCTCCGTAGCATTGGAGATTTGAAAGACACAAGACAAGCCGGAATATAAAGGTATAGAATAGAAACTTTTAAAAAAGACTGAAACACTCGGTGAATATCAAACCCTCGAGTTTTCGTGGATGGGAAAACACACCTATTCTCATTAAGCTGGAATTCCTCTGGTCGTGACCGCGTTCAATTCAGTTGCTCTTGCAAGTGGTATCCTCTATGTGTGTATCGAATATTCAATGACTTACGAGTAAATTCTTAGACCCCACGCCTTTATCCGTACGTGTGCCTGAAAATCTGGGGATTCGATGTTGTTTTGATTTTATTTATGAAAAACCGTAAAGCCACATTACTTTGACCGCGGTCTTCTTTTGTAGGAACGATATCTCCTGAGCCAGAATCAATACCGAGCATACATCAAATATATAGAAATATAGCTCAGAATATTGAATTAAATATTAGGACTTAGTTATCCGCATCGAATTGCTCAGTTATCATTGACCCGCAGTCTTTTTGTCGAGAAATTTTGGGCGCTCTCTTCTCCCTAATAGTCTGATTTTACCCATTACTTACTTTACGGAGCAAGACGCAACAAATCAATTTGTATTATTGAAAGATGGAAATGGGTGTTTCAATGACATGTATCAAAAAGCACTTTTTGCCCTAATTCTATAGAACAGTGCCGAATTTAAAAAAAGATGAAAGATAGAAGAAAAAAAGAGAATACTTTGAATATTTCTAA
Organism: Metschnikowia gelsemii; assembly: GCA_030561745.1. Classification (NCBI taxonomy): domain Eukaryota; kingdom Fungi; phylum Ascomycota; class Pichiomycetes; order Serinales; family Metschnikowiaceae; genus Metschnikowia; species Metschnikowia gelsemii. Next base: position 41,799 of record JAKTYA010000221.1, read on the forward strand.
AAATAGTAGACGGAGACATTTGAGCTAATAAGGTGACTTTCGTAAATCTAAGGTACATCTACACTCGCATTGTGTGAGTGGGTGTGTGGGTGTGTGGAAATATCTCGAAATCCTCAAACCACATATAATGTATTGATGAAAGATTGTGGGAGTTTTCTGTTGCTAGAAGCTTACTACTTACTAAAATTAGATGAAAGATCTGTATGTATTCGATGCGGTGCCCTTTTACGGAATAATTTGTGGTGGAGTTGGGACAATCAAATACTTGAGGGAGATCGCTCTTCAGTAGTTAAACGAGTGAGTGACATGGCGAGCATGGCTCATTATCAGAATACTTCCGATTCACTATCCCTTGGAGGCAAAACAAGCCCAGACTTCTGAAAGCACCGAAATCTTTTCTTTTCATTTTTTGTTTTTTGAGGTTGGATCCAGGTTTCAAGACTTCTATTTTCCGGAGTTAAATTCTAGGTCATGTCCACTATGAAAAGCAGATCTCAGTTTCTGAAGTTTCTCCGCCTTTTCTAAGGCAAGTATTTGAATAAAAAATATACAAATTATTCATCATAGGCATTTCTCACATAGGAGTATTGGTGAGAGTATTCTGCGGGTGGAAAGAGGAAGTGAGGAGTTTTAAACCAATTTCTGTCGAGTGGTTCCCGACCGGTTAATAAAAGTGGACATGAACTGGAATACATGTTCTTATATTTCGAGTACGATAGTTTTACCTCTGGCACTTTTGAAGGATGTAGAGCTTTTGCGTAATTTAGATTTCGGCCAAAGCGCTTCTTTTCTCCATTTATTAAGCAGAAGAAAACATACATCCACTTCCTACAACAACTAATGATATGTGAATGCAACAGGGAACACTGGATTCTTTCACTGGTACAGAGATTATACATAGAAGATTCGAAGAAGGAACAGTACCGTGCGCTGAAATCTCGGGACTTAGAAAGTTTGAACTAAATCATAAAGAGCTCCCAAAATACTTTTGACAGAATCAGATGAATCCATCTTTGGTACTTCGGTGAAGTTCTCCGACAATGTTTTTATGGTATTGTCCACTTCTGCTGACTGATTCGTTATTATCAGATACAAGCCAAGTGGCAATTCAGTCAAATTTTTGAGTCCAAACTTCATATTATTCCAGTAATTGGAGTGACGTGCCAATTTCTGGTGAAAGTGCTTTTGATGATAAGCAGGCTCACCAAGCGGGTCGAATAATTTGAGAAGAACCACATTAAACTCAATGATTGATACGAGCATTTCGAAACTTGGACTCTTCGTTTCTTGATGATACTTTATGACATTTGCAGAATCTTTCATTGTGTGCAACATATGATGGGTAAAATCGAGCTGCTTCAAAATCTTTGCGTTCAAAGTTGTCCCTATAGCAGTGACTGTCGCCGTGATATTTGCGAACTTTTCCTCGAACATCCTAACCTGGGCAATGAAACCTTCGAAATCAAATACCTGCTTGTGAATAAACTCCTGCAAGTGACTGTACAAGTCATCCAACTCAACTTGGACAGCTTTTTCTTCTTCTTGGTTGGTCCTCAATGGAATCTCTGTAACAGGTTCCATTAAAGCTTCCAGACCATAATCCGTACGCTTCTCCAATGTTTCCTTGTTAGGATTGAAGCTAGTTTCCAGGTATTGAAGGGAAGTCCCAGAAATTACCGTAACAGGCAAGTTAGCTTCAGTAAAGACGGGATACGCTTCTACCCCCAAGTAAATGAGAGCTGTCACGAGCAAAAGTGAATGAACTTTCATGGTATGTAGGAAAGTTTTTCAATGGAGCCTGATTTCAGAAATCTCAAAGCTTTGCTCCTCAGGGGATTCTACAGGTTCTTATGTTGCACCAAGTCTAATGGTGAGATTTCTGTGACGGGGTGAAACTTTCGTGGCATTTGAAAGACAACATACTAATGATCTACTTTACGTCATTGACGGATGCACCAGCCTTTGGCAGTTGGCTCGAGTGTCTTCCATTGGAAGCATGTTCATAATGGCCAGGTGAAAGTTCCTTATTCATAACCCTTGCTGGGATGTTCATCACGCAAAATCTAGAAACATTGCGAAACCTAAGTCGAAGTTTCATTATGTTTGGTAAATTAAGGTCAAAACATGCAGAATTATGAAACAAATCACCCTAAAAGGAGGCACATCTCGACCAATCTCTCAAGGCTATTTTACTTCTCGATCGCTCTTCAATGAGTCTGTGAGGTGAAACACCAATTCGGAATTCTAGCTGATAGATTATTGCTCAAATCTCACAGTACATATTGTAGGATTCTCATTTGAAGCTTCTTTTAAATTTCTTGGTCACACCATAGTGGCATTCTCTTCAGTTCTGCAAAAAGGTAAACAACTTGAAAAAGTACCAACTTCCACGCAACATCCGCTAATTAATTCTGCTATTTCCGGAATTATTGCGTGAGGAAACGTGTCTCAACAAAGAATAAATGTCGTTTGCATAGTAGAGGGAATAATTCATGACACATGACATACCTAATTTTGAAAGAAACAAATCATATCAAAAATATTAGGGCTATTGAGAAAGACGTTGCAGCACTTCTGGATGAAGTTCTGACCAGCGAAGCGCTATACTACTATTGAAAAGACACTTTTTAGAACGATTAATCAAAAACTAAAATTGCGGCCCAAACGACCTGGTTGCTTAAACCAAGTTGACTTTGAGTGGCGCATTTCATTGCAAAAACTTTAAAGTCACATTGTAAATTTTGAAATCTCGGTAAAATTCATTCACAGCCAGATGTTAGAGGACCGTTATTTCCAATTTTAGATTGTGTCAGTTTTAACTGAACGTAATATCGGTTGCATGTTCTTGAATGGCTCATTCCACTCGATTGGCACCTTTAGATTTGCTTTTCTTCAAATTTGCGTTTCTGTTTGCAGGTGGTATGAATAAAGGAAAAATTTTAAAAGCAAGTTCTTCTTGGAGAAACATTTTCGTTTTCTCTTGCAGTTACTATGAGTTCAGGGTAAGTTAAAGACTTTTTTCCTTCTTAAAGAAACTTTATACCTGCCCAATATTTCTGATAAAGGGGCTTTCGGGTAACCGGCTACTCGTAACATATAACCCACGTTACCAGCTCCTAAAGTACAAGCGTAGTGTCTAAGCACGGCGCAACTCACGCTGAACTTCTGTGAAGGCAGCCCTTTTGAGTATGCTTTTGTTAGTGCTTATGAATTACCTTGCTATTGACCCATTAGGTCGACCTCACCTGAAGCCTTCTTTCACTGTGAAGCAGAAGAGCCTCTTTTGATACTTTACGTTATGAAGAAATCCTAATCAGTCAGATGCAGCGAAATGGTTTCATTCTTTTTTTTTTTAAAGAAACAAATCATATTACAGGAAGCCACTAAAGGTGACCAAGAACTATGAAATTTAGAGAAAAAACCTGCAACACGTCTGGATAGAATATTGAGTTATTAAAGTAGTGCGATCGGTGAGGGGAAAAAAGTCAGACATTTTATTAATCGCATTCTATAAATTGACGCTTTTTTTGCCTGATACTGTTAGGTAACTAACCTAGTCCCGACCAGGTAGGCCTATGGCCTGCATAGTGTAGTCACGTGAGCCCGTCAGGCTCCTTAATCATAGACAGTTAACAACTGGGCTACACCTCGACAGGTAG